>BQNB010009536.1:0-86526 GCA_026074375.1 Tanacetum coccineum | reverse complement strand
TCGGGAATGATGAAGTTATCTTTTAGACACTTAATCATGCTTTCCGTTTCATGATCCTAAAAGTTACCATAAAGGTAATGAAAACAATACATTATGTCACACAAGTTGTAGTTAGGTAGTCTTTTAAGAAAAATCATAAAAAATAAAAAATCTTTGAAAATGGGAAATCGGGTGTTTTATAACTTGTGATCTCTTAGCTCTCTCAACAAAAATCTTTGCTACTTTTCAAAGGTTTAGTTTGGGGAAGTTTTGAGGTATTTGGTTATAAGGCATGTAATATTGCGTGAGGACACGCAATCGTTTAGTTTGGGGAATTTTGATAAGTGTAAAATACACATATCCAATAACACCAAAAATGTCCCTAAATGACCAAAAACACACTAAAAATGGCAAAGATATACTTGTTTTTGTGTTTTGTGTGTGCAGGTACGGATAAGACAAAAATCACAAGAAAACCGTCAAAAACGGGCAAACACGGATACGAGAACGGAAAAGTGTGCAAGAGCCGGAAGCCAAAGTCAGAAAAGTCAACCCTTAGTCAACTCAGTCAAACCACAAAAGGACAAAAATCCAAAGTTACAAATCTAGTCCCTCAAGTTTCCAAAGTTACACAAATGATCCCTAAAGCCTAATGGGCCCTAATCCTATCAAAAACAACACCCGGATCCAAAGCCCAAAAGTCCAAGCCTAATTACCCATACCCGGCCCAAAACCCTTAACCCATAACCCTTAAATGATAAGTCCAGGGACTGAAATTGCCAAAAATGAAAGTTGTATTATACTTGGGTTTTATTTGGCTTATGTTTCAAAAACAACAAGGACTCACTTTGCCATATTCCCAAAGTTATACCCTTTTACCCCCTCAGTTAAAATTGGGCGCGAAAAAACGTTGGGTACTATTCATCGTCTCCCTCGCCAATTAACCCCGGGTAAAACAAAGGGCTTTTACTAATTAAAGGGCAAGATGGGCAATTCAATGGCTCAAATACATGCTGGCAGAGTTATACATCATCATACTTACCTCATTGGTCTATCACATCAAAGAATGACACGCTGGCAGGAGTAGAAGCACAAAGAATGATGGGTTTTGTACTTAAGGCACTCACAATGGAAGCACAAATGTCTCAATCACGGATTGCCACGCTGGCAATCCGTGTGAGCTCATAAGTGATCCAACGGCTCAGGATTATCCTCCAATGATTGGAAGAATGGATGACAGAGATTGATGGGAGCGTGGGTAGCCCTCAAGAGGCTAGAAGGTTCACTAAGAGGCTATAAATAGCCACACATTTCACACACACACTATCTAGTTAGCTCTTTATTTTTTTTAGCTTAATTTAGTTTAGCTTATGAAATTTTCATGTATTTTCTTTAAATTCCTATTGTAATCTCTTTCCAGTAATGTAACAAGCTTTTAGTAAATGAAATTCAGTCTTCTTTAAATACAATTTTTATAAATTCTCAAATAGCTCTAGTGTTTTCATGTTAATGACTCATAAGCTCTCTATAGCTCTCACTAGTCTCTAAGCTAGTGATAGAGTTTGATTCAGTCTTAATACCTACTTAAATAAATAAAATTAGCTCATTACCTTGTCTATTAGATTATAAGCTTTTCGAAGGGGATCCAAAGATGGAAGGGATCCCAAGGACTTTACTGGCTTATCTCTGATAAGCCATAGCTGTAGATAAGCTCTAAGAGCCTACAAGCTTTTGTTAAGCTGAAGCCTTTTGTAAGTTTCCTATTTACTTGTCTTTATTTCCTAGCTTTAAAATTGCTTAGTTGTTTACTATTTGCTTAATCTGCTTAATATCTAGCTTAATTGTGTTTATTACTGTTAGTTTGAGCTTATTAATCATATTTCTTAATCTGTTTTTAGCTTTAGCATTCTAGAACTTAGTTTGTCATTTCTTTGTCTAAAAAATCATTAAAACAAAAATATTAGATATCATAGTTGTAGATCTTTGATTCTAGCCTATTCAGTTATGGATTTATGTTTGTTTAGTTTGTTATAAGCTAGTTTTCATCTGATAATTATGTCTTGTGAATTAGATTTCAAATTAACAAGCTCATCTAAATCTGTCATAATTCTAAAGGAGTGTTTGGCATTACTCACTTTGACCTCTTAAAGTCAAAGTGAGTTTAGCTATTGGTTTGAGTTAGCTTTATAATCATTTTAAACTAGTAGTAGAATACTTTTCAAGGATTAGATTTTAAAATTTCAAAAGTTTAAGCTCTTTTTAATTGTTCCTACACCAAGGAAATTTATCACTTATCTTAGCTTGTTCAAATTTGAACCAAGCCATCCAAGGCTTGGTTTGTGGTTGCATTGTGTTCAAAAGCACTCAAATAGAGTGTGTAATGCAGGTATTATCATAAATAAGTTCCGGTGAACTTGAAAAGAACACCAACATATAATATTCTCAATCGAGGTATTATCATAAATAAGTTCCGGTGAACTTGAAAAGTTCTCAAATCAAACCAAAGATTCAAAAAACTTGCCATTTGTATCATTTACGAGGTACGACTCATCTTAAGAAGCAATTTTTAAGAGTTACCGTGAAGTAATTCGATTATTTGGTTTAAGTTGTCTTCCGTGTATCTGTTTAAAATAGATTGTTAAAAAATTCAAAAAAAATAAAAAAAAAATATTAGTGTAATTTTTGTTTTCTTTTCTTTTCTCTATTTTTAGTGCATGCGCACTCGTTCTCAAACGCGTAATCGTAACCGTAATCGTCGACAACAACAATTAACGCCGGTTATTGTTGAGGAACCCGAGATTCCAATGGCCGACAATCGTACCATGGCTCAATTGCTCCAAGCACCCACCGAGGGTTATGAGGATGCAATTGTAATTCCCGAAATTAATGCTAACTTTGAGTTAAAGCATGGTTTGATCAATCTTGTTCAAAACAAACAGTTTTTCGGACATGATAAAGAGGATCCACATGCTCACATCCGATATTTTAATAAGATTACTTCAACAATGAGATTCCCAGACGTCCCGAGCACGTCGATTAAGCTTATGCTTTTTCCGTTTTCTCTTGAAGGTTCAGCCCGGATTTGGCTAGAAAAAGAACCTCCTCGATCGATTTTGACATGGGATGATCTTGTTTCCAAATTCATTAATCAATTCTTTCCTCCTTCAAAAATGACAAATCTTCGTAACGAAATCACGAGATTTCAACAAAGATTTGACGAATCGTTTTATGAGGCTTGGGATCGATTTAATGACCTTCTTCGAGCATGCCCACACCACGGATTTTCAGAATTACATCAATTGGATACGTTTTACAATGCTTTGAATGCTAATGATCAAGACTCGTTGAATTCTGCTGCTGGTGGTAACTTTTTGGATAAGATGCCTCGTGAATGCTTGAGAAAATATGAAAGGTAAATCCAATTTATTCGTAATTCACGAAACAAGGCAGTCGTTGCCAAAGTGAGTTCGAATTCATCTACTCCAGGAATTTCACCAGATGTGCTGCCTCACAACGAAGTCTCTGAATTAAGAATTTGGAAGAAACTATGCTTATCGACAACAAAAATCCCCAAGCTCCCGCCAAGCACATAACAGCGGTCAGCAAGTTGTGTTCTTGTGGAGTTGCTCACTCTTATAAAAATTGTCCACCACCGATGGCAAAGGATTATTAAAGACACATTCAAGAGTATGTTTCACAAGCTGCTGCAGCCAATTTTAATTAAGGGAATACCAATTCTAGACCTCCGATAGTTGCAAACCAAATCCGACCTCCTGGTTTTCCTCCGATTCAAAGCAATCAAAACCGTTTCAATCCAAATCAAGGAAATAATTTCAACCAAAATCGAGGAACCAATTTCAATCAGAATCGTAACTTCAACCAAGGACAAGTTTACCAACCTTCAACGAATCAGCCACCAGTTTATCAAGCTCATACTCAGCAAATGCAAGGAGTTTCAAAGACCGATTTCGAGAATTATGTCAAGGCTAATGATGCTGTGTTACGGAATATGCAAAATCAAGGCCAAGGTTTACAAAACCAGATGAAAAATTTAACGAAAATGCTTTCTAAGTTCATAACTTCCAACACCGCTTCGTCTTCGAATTCAGGAACTCTACCAAGTCAAACCGTAACTAACCCTCGTGAGCATGTTAATGCTATCACCACACGAAGTGGTAAAACTTGTGAAGGACCTTCGACTCCTCTTGTTCCTACTACCGTTGTTTCTATTCCTCCAAAGGAAGCCGAACAAAACCCGAAGATGTCAATGGACAAAGTGCAAAAACCAAGTTTAGAAAGTATCGCACAAGTCCCACCTCCAGAGGAAGAAGATTCCATTTTCATTAAAATCCCAAAACCAAAAGCAAAGAAAACCGTTAATGTTGAAATTCAAGATCTTAATTCTCCAAGACCTAATTCGTATCAATCTAAACTTCCATATCCCGAGAGGATGAAAGTGAGAGAGAATGATAAACCAAGTGCTCAACATAGTAGGTTCTTAAATATGTTTAAACAACTCCATTTAGAGATTGGATTGAAAGATGCTCTCGTCAAAATGCCAAAGTTCAACAAATGGTTAAGCTCGTTGCTAAGGAACAAAGAGAAGCTCGAAGAAATTGCCATTACAACCGTGAATGCTAAATGTTCTGCTATCATCATGAACAAAGTTCCCGAGAAGCTCGAAGATCCCGGAAAATTTCTTATCCCATGTGCTTTACAAGAACTCAATAGGACTAGTGCTTTTGCCAATTCCGGAGCTAGCATAAATCTTTTACCTCATTCTATCTACAAGCAACTTGGGCTTGGAGCTTTGACTCCTACTCGAATGACACTCGAGCTTGCCAATCGTTCAATTACGCACCCAATGGGTATAGCCAAGGATGTTGTAGTTAGAGTTGATGGTTTCACTTTTCTTGCTGATTTTGTAGTGGTTAATTTTGAACCAGACCCGAGAGTACCTATTATTTTAGGGAGACCTTTCCTTCGCACTGCAAAAGCTCTCATTGATCTATACGAGGAAAAATTAACTTTAAGAGTAGGAAGCGATGAACTTGTCTTTTATGCTGAAAAATCTAAGAAAAGCAAGAATAAGCAATTTGCTCATGCTATTTCTGTCATTGATTTTTTGAAAGATGAGCCATTTAGTGGCAGCACCACTAATCATTCCGATGCTCTTCCTCCTAGTTCTTCTCCAGTAAAGACTAGTGATAATCTTGAAGAGTTCGCCAATGAACTCACTCTTCTTAAACAAGATGTTCATTTTCAAGTTTATTTAAACCCTCTTTTCGAATTTGATGACAACTTCACCTCTAGCAATGTAAATCCTCTCTTTAAAGAGATGGATGAAGATGTCGTAAACAAGAACTCCAATGTTTCAGATTCCGATGAGCCAGTTTTACTTAACACACCTTTAACTGATAAGGTTGAGTGTTCCGATCCAAAGGACGATATTGATAAGATCAATGCTTTTCTAGCCATGGAAGTTTCTTCTAATTTTGAGGAAGGTTATTTCGATTCAAAAGGAGACGTAATTTTTCTTGAGAATCTGCTTAGTGATGATACCACCCATAATCTCGCTCCCGAAGCAATTTCCGATCATGAACCAGAACAAAATAATACCTCAATTACTTTTTCTCCAAGGAGTGATCCTCTTCACCATGAGTTCGCCGGTGAACTTATTACACTTCCTTCAAGGATTGCTAGAGAGCATGAGGAATATCTTCGTCATATGACTTTGCTTTGTGAGATTTCAACTTCCTGGTCATAGGAAAATGTTCATGCTAATCAAAGTTCAATTATCGAATCTCTTCCCGTATCTCCTATCCCTGTTAAGGATAGTGAACCCGTTCAAGAAGAGATCAATATTTTCCTCGTTCTAGATGATTTAATTCCACCAGGTGTTGAGAATGATGATTCCAAAGATGAAGATAATGAGTTACCTAACCTTGATCATCAAGACAACCCATCATCTCCTCGTCCTCCACCGGAATGACCAGACGTTTGTTTAGATTTTAAGCCTAATACGGCCATGAAGAATGATGAAGATTTTAACCAAGGAGAAATTGTTTTATCCCTAAATGTTGAAGATGTCAATTCCTTCACATTTGTCATTTGGACTTTTCTTCCATTTTTCACCTACCCCGAGGATTCTCCTGTTATTCTCTCTCTTAGAAATGAAGACCTCGTTTTTGACCCTGGCATCTCTACTTTTCATTTTTATTTTAAGCCAGTTCCATTTGCTCTCCCTAAGGACAAATGAATGCAGGGATCAAGTCAAGCTATGTGACTCGATGAACAAAAACAAGCCGCTTCGTGGGAGTTCACCCCATGCTTATCCTTTTCTTTCTCCTTTCTATTTTCTAATAAATAATGTGTTGTGATGTGTTGAGGCTAGCCTCTTCCGATCTTTCGTTGTTTGTTGTTTGTTGTGATTTTTGTAGGATTGAACCAACAATTTTTGAAACCTCTCGTGTTCGGTGTTGTGTCCCGGTTCACTCGAGCTTCTTATCCTTTATTTGCAATTAGTTTAGGGAAATCCGATATCCTTTCATCATTATCGATTCACGTTTATCTTTGCATAATTAATAAACGGCTTAGATTTGCGTAGAAACCCGGCCTTAAACATTGAAGGGACAAAGTTTTAGTTTTATTTGTGGGAGGGAAATCATCGACTGATGTTACCTGCTTATTGTTTTGTTTTCACGTACCCGTTTTCCCACAAAAATAGCAAAAATTTTAAATTTTTAAGTTTTTATTTGTAGGAAAAAATGAAAAAATGAAAAAAAAATATTAGTAGTTGAAAAAATAATAAGTGTTAAGACACGAATGTAGGTTTTCCGTTGGTGAGAATAAGAAGTAATTTTTTGACCCGACGAACATGTTTGAGTTCTAGCATTCTCCCTTAACAATTAATTGATGATAAGCTGTGCTAGTCTCATGTAGACTTTAAACATGCTAGACTTGAAATCATTAGTAAATGAAAGACTTTGCTATCTATAGTAGATTTTAATAACGAGTGATGGGATTTTATATAGGCTAAGTATATATGCGAATCATCCTTATTAAATTTTAAATTGCAAAGAATAAGAAATGATAGTGTTAATTACGAATTAGGATGCTAAACAAGGTTTATTTGGAAAACTTAAAGGCTTATAAAAATAACATGGGTGGTTTTCTTCCCGAAGTTTCTTAAATGATTAATATACGTGTTCTCTTATATTTGTACAATTGGAGCTTATTACTCTTAAAGTTAATCAACATATTCAGAGAAAAAGCTTTATCGATGATAATAACTAATCATTTGTAAATAAGAATTTTGGTTCAAGCTTATACTTTGGTTTTCTAAAATGAAAATTTTCTATTTGCAAAAATAATTATGTTGTGAAAAATGCTGCAAAAAAAAATATAGTTGGTGAATAAAAAGGATGCAAGTTATAAATCCTTAGTGTTAATAATAATATACAAACTCCATCGCAATAAGATATGGGCCATTTGTCGGTCGCCCCGAATGTGACCATCGAAAGAAAGGTTGGAAGATGTTTATTTAGATCGGTTATCATAATAATACACGGACTCTGTCGGAGGCGTGCCGATGTGGAAGTTGAAAGAAAAGTGATACTGGTTCCTAGCCTAATATGTAAATATAAATAATAAATAATAATGTTGCAAGTTAGAAAATAAATAGTAAAAGTTTCCTTTTCTAAAACCAAAGTATTCTTTTGAACCAACATTTGCAAAAGTCTACAAGGCTTTTTCATCGAAAGTTTATGCGTCTCGATTATTATTTTCCAGATGGGGTCTCAAAAGCCTTAGCACTTACCCGATGACGGTGGGATGCTAGAGAAGAAAGTCATTTATAGGGCAAGTGAACCAACGATGTCTTAGCTAAGGAGGTTTTTGTTTGCTTTAAGTTGTGATCTTACTATGTTATTAACATATTAGCCCAAAAGGCCCATGTGTAAAGCTTAGTCGGATTTCAACTATCTAAATATGTAGATTTAATAGTTTAAATTAATTTGAGCACACACATTTAAATATATAGTGTATGTCGGGAAGAAAAATTCACAAGTTGTAATTATAAGTAGCCTTAGCATCTTAGCTCGTACTTAATGGGAGTCTTATTTTTATAAGCTTATAATGGTGAAAAGTGAAAAGTCGGAATGATGAAGTTTAACTTTTAGACACTTAATCTGCTTTTTGTTCCATGATCCTAAAAGTTACCACTAAGGTAATGAAAACAATACATTATGTCAACACAAGAATAAGTTATAGTTAGGTAGTTAATTATTAAGAAAAATCATAAAAAAGAGAAACAGTTTTGAAAATAGGAAAACGGGTGTTTTATAACTTGTGACTTAGAAACTCTTTCTCCGCAAAGAATTTACTACTTCTTAAAGGATTAGTTTGGGGAGGTTTCGAGGTATTTGGTTATAAGGCATGTAATATTGCATTAAGGAACACCAAGCATATTAGATTGGGCAAAATTTTGATAGGTGTAAAATACACATATCCGTTAACACCAAAAATGACCCTAAATGACCAAAAATACAGTGAAAATGGCAAAGATATGTGTGTTTTTGTGTTTTGTGTATGCAGGTATGGATAAAGTAAAAATCACAAGGAAACGGTCAAAAACGGACACGAGAACAGAATAGCGTGCAAGAGCCGGAAGCCAAAGTCAAAAAGTTAACCTTAGTCAACTCTCAGTCAACCAAAGTCAAAGTCAACACTAGAAGACAAAATCTTAAAAGTTCAAATCCAATCCCTCAAGTTTTAAAAGTTACACAAAAGGCCCTTAAGAACTAAATGGGTTTATTTTCCCTTATCTCTTACCTGGATCCAAAACCTTTAAATAAAACAAAGTCCAAAGCCCCAAAAGCCCTTCCCTTACACACCGCCCAATAAACCTTAACCTTAACCCTTAAATATAAGTCCCAGGGCTGGAATGGCCAAAAATGAAAGAATGTATTATAAACTTGGGTTATTACTTTCTTATGATTCAAAAACAACAAGACTACTTAGCCCATATCCCTAAATTATACCCCTTTTACCCCGGTAGTTTTAAAATTGGCTGAAAAACTTAGGTACTATTCATCATCACCCTCGCCAATTAACCCCGGGTAAAACAAAGGGCAAACATTAATTAAGGGTTAAAGTCGATAATTCAAGGGAAGGAGTACAAGATGGCAGGGAGAAAGTTGTCATCTCAAAGGCATTAATTGGCTCACCCAAGCAAGGAGGCCACGTGGAAGAGGGGAAGCACAAGAGGAAGTTAGGATTTGCATTGGAGTCACTCACAATGAAAGCACAAGAGCTTCACAACGCAATAAAAAAGATTGCCAAAGCTGGCAATCCGTATGAGTTCATTTGTGATCCAAGGGATGACAATAATGATCAAATGATTGGCATGATTGAATGGCTAAGATGAGAGGAGCGTCTAACAACCTCTAGTTCCTAGAAGGTTCCTTATAGTGCTATAAATACCTCACACCTCTCACACACACGAGACGGAGTCTAGCTTTTCAATTTTAGTTTAAATTGTATTTTTAGCTTAAGCTTAAGTAGTGTAATGTTCAAGCTTTTTGTAATTTCGTTTCTTTAAAGCATTGTAATCATTTTCAGTCCTTAATAAAATCCTTCAAGTTTTCTTAATCTGTTTGTCACTTGCAAGTTTTTACGACTCTCAAATTCATAAGCTAATGTGTCAAAAGCTTCTCATAAGCTCATCATAAGCTCATTCAAGTCTATAAGCTTGAATTCGAGTTCAAATAAGTCCTTAATTTACTTAAACTCTAAAATCAGAAATAAACCTTTGCTTATTGGACTTTTTGGACTTATGGAAGGGGATCCAATTATGGAAGGGATCTCATAGACTTTACTGGCTTATCCTAGGATAAGCCAGAGCTGTTGATAAGCTCTATAAGCACTTAGCTTCTGTTTAGCTGAAGCTTTAAGTAAGTTTTCTTTTAATTCCTTGTTCCTTTAAATTTTAGCTTAAAAAACTGCTTTATTGCTTATTAGTTTTAATGTGTGCTTAGTTGCTTAATAGCTTTACTTAACTGCTTATCTAGTTGCTTATCTATGTTTAATTTTGCTTATTAGTCATCAATTTTAATCTGTTCTTAGCTTCATAGATTTAGATCTTAGTTTTTCAAAATTTAGTCTAAAAATCTCAAAAACAAAAAAATATAGTTAGCATAAGTTGTAGATTAGTGTTTCTAGCTTAACAAATTGTTAAAATCTGTTTGTTAATCTTGTAATAAGCTTATTATTATCTGGTTATAAGTTTTCAAACATTAGTTTTCAATTCATAAGCTAAAATAAAATATGTCAAATGTATAAAGGGGTGTTTGGATTATTGCACTTTGACCTCTAAAATCAAGTGGGCTTGTTGCTCATTGCTTGAGATAGTTTCATGAACATTTAAAATCTATAGAAAAGGAGTTTTCAGAAGTTAGTTTACAAAATTGAAGAAGTTAAGGCCAAAATTCTTAGTGCCAGCACCAGGGTAGTTTGTTGCTTATCTGTTGATTGCTATAATTTGACTCAAGCTCTTTTAAGCTTGATACTTATTGGTATTAGGTTTGTTTACACTCTTTGAGTGGATTTTATGCAGTAGAAGCCACCTTGGTCTACTACATTTGTTCCTTGTCCTTTTGATTAGTTGCATAAGCAGTAGTAACCTCAGTTACTACTACTGACTATTTAGCTTCATTTAGGCTAGTAATTTTAGGATTTAAGGTCTTAAATTCAGTAGGATTTTAGTTAAAACATAGCTTAATATAGTTTTAGACTTATTTTCAAAATTCTAGCTTAATATCTTAGGTACATTTTCTCTTAAAGTTCATAAAAATCCAAAAAGACCAAAAACAATAGGAAGTAAAAGTAGTTTTTTAAATTTTGATTTCTAGCTTTAGGTGTTTGTTTTTATGGTCTATATTAGTAGTTAATAAGTAGATAGGTAAGTTTTCAAAAGCTCAAATTCAGTTCTAGCTTATAGTGCTTTTTAGCTTGTTATGTTTTTGAATGTATTGTGCTTATTTCTGAGTTTGCAGGTTTAATCCTTAGATTCAGTTAGGATTGATTGTTAGAGAGAAGAGTAGCTTATTAAAACTAGTTAGTAGACATCTTAAGGATTCTAAAACAGTTTTTGGTTTGTAATTTGAGCTTAATTTGAGTTTTGTGCAAACCTTTAAGTCCAAACATGTAACACCCCCATTTTTACAATATAGCAACGAAAGCTAATCTGAGGTATTACTTCATGGATACAACAATCATAATCATAGAAAACAACTTTAAAAGAGACATTGTTGGAAAATTTTAGTTATCATTCATTATAATCAGAGTTTTTACAAAATGCTGGTCCCAAAATCTAAAACATTATGTTTAAATGATAACAGTTCAGCCATCTTCGAGTCCATGCCACTCAGTGCCGCAACTTGCTTAATTAGCTGAGATAAACATGCTAAAAAGGGTCAACACAAAGGTTGAGTGAAATTCATAGGTTTGAAATGTAATAATTGAATACAAGTTATAATGGAAATATTGGCATTACTGAGATAATATTCATGGAGATCAATATTATATTATAAGAACAGTATAATCATGGAAAACAGATGAATAATTATATGGTTTGAATGCAAGTCACTATAAGGTAATAATTGCAACGAAACAATATCATGGAAAATCAGGTAACATTATTAATTTACCTAAGCTCATGACATCAATACATTAGTAGGGAATCACCGTATTGATATTGTTAGGGACATATCTCCCCAATGGAAAAGATAATATGCCAAGGTTACCTATTAGGAACAAATATAGTGGCGTATATGTACGCAAGAATGGGTATACAAAACGGGAGCCGCACCACCCAATAGATCCTATCACAATATTCGCTTTCACGCACAATGCAAGTAATTAACGATTCAAGATATGGAAATAAAGGCACTGGAAAGCGACATAGGCAATAATATATCTGGAATAGACATACATTAAGAAAACTTGCATTCATGGTTTTTATTATCAGGTATTCACAGGTTTATAAAGTATTCAAAAGAATTGAAATATGGGGTTTAGTGAATTCATTAGCCTTTGAAAAGTAATCACATAATATAATATAAAAAAGTTTGTAACAAGCATGTATCCCTCTCGCGGGTTTATAAAACAATCAAAAGATTGAAAAGCGAGGCTATGAACTCACTTGGTAGGTAGATGTAATAAATATTCTAAAATGAAAGCTAACGACCTTATCACAATCTTAACCGGGGAATGTTGATATAGTAAAATGATAGTAAATAGCCACGTTCCCCCCCCCCCACACAAACCAGAGTAGAATATTTCAAGTCTTAGGAAGAATTGTACTTTAGAACTTTGTTTAAAGTTTTATGAGTATATTGAAGTTGGAATCATTGTATCACTGTTCGGGCCATCATAATTCAGAAGTCATTCAGTAAACGTTTAAGGAGCTAGGGCACTTTAAATTGTAAACCCAACAACTCAGTCAGAACGTAATACCAAGATGAAACTCCTTAATATGAAGCTCCCTAGTATTGTGATACGATATAATCGGTTTTAAGCGTTTTAATCAATATCTGGAAATGTTAAGCATGAGAAGCGTTAATTAAAGTTATGTCTTGTAATGTTTTGGATATGATTTTATACTTTTTCAAAATGTTACATTTTAGACCCTAGGGTTTGGAAAATTGCAAATAGGTCCTTGGAGTTTGCATTTTTATGACTTTGGTCCTTTAACTTTAAAAGATATACCAAGTAAACCTTGGACTTGGAAAAGTGACATAACAGATCCCTGGAGTTATAACTTTGATAAAATGACACTTTTAGTCCTTTTAGTTATAAGTTTCTAAAAGTTACGATATATAACCCTTTCATGGATAATAATTACAAAACAAGTCAAAATTGCCATGCAAGCTTTAGCTTAAATTTCAAATAGACATTTATAAGTGTAAAATAAACTAAAAAATGAAGGTTTTAACGCAACACAAGTTTTAAAAATAACGATCGTTACGCTAGGATGCAAAACGGGTCATATTACTGTTTCAAAACGTAAACGCGGGGATTTAAGTTTCAAATTCCTTCATTAAGTCAATAAAGTATTATTTTAACATAGTTAAGCATAGCTATGATAATTATCACAATATTTAACCATATATAAACATTTAGTATTTAAAGAAAACGCGAAATAGGGTTCGGGTGTACGGTTTAGGATCACAACGGAAAATGACATGAATTAGAGTTAAGAAACTTTATAAAAAGTATATTTAGGATCATATGAACAATATAAGTCATGTGTAATAGCAGAAGTATAACATTCAAAACCTGTTTGAGCTTCCATGATCAAAAAAGGTGAAAATGGGTCGTTTCGGGTATATTTCCACTCGTAACGTCTTGTATCATATACCGAGGCATCAAATCAATCAAACCATTGCTGAATGATCTTCTTAGATGATCCCTAGAACATAAGGATAAGAGAAATGTTTCTCACTTGGGGTTATAGATAAGAGAGTTGGGTGCAAATTGAAATGAATACATAAGGTCCCTATTTATACTAGTTTGAGACCAAGGAGGTTAAGTAACTCATAAGATCTGATGTGTGACACATAAAAAAAAGGAGGCCCTAGCGTAAGATGTGGTTGATGCTAATAGAAATGAGTTTGAAGGCTAGGAAGCTAGTATGATGGTGTGGATACCTTAGATGGATGTCGCGGCTGTTGTGGTTTAAAAGAGACTCATGTGGCTTGATTTTTGACCAAGGAAAGGTATAAGGAGGTGGGTAAGCTGCTTAAGGGTTTCTAGAAGGAGTTCATATAAGTTATTTGCACATGGTTTGGTTTTAAATGGGTCAAAAATGATGATGAAGAGGTTCGGGTCTGTTTTAGGGTTCGACTAGGTTTTCACAAGTTTTCAAGTCTTTATTTCGTGTATAAATGATTAAGGATAGTTAATATATGTAGCCAAGGTCTGATATAGGAAGGATTAACAACTAATAGTCAATTGGTTTGGGTTAAAACGGATTAGAATTGAAGAAATGAGGTCACGGGTTTGATTAGGGCATGTTTAGGGTTTTCTTGACTTTCTTGGTTTATATTTTGCATACTCTTGATTAGGAATGATGGAATACAGATCCTAGAGCTTAAATAAAGTATTATCAATGAAGTTTGATCATTGGTTTTAGTTAAAATGGGTTGTAAATATGAAAAGAATAAGCCATAGCTTGGAATTAGGGTTCATATAAGGCTTTTAGGGTTTTCTAGCTTTGTAATTCTCATACATTGTTGAAGCAAGGATGGTTAATGATGTATAAAGGTTTGTAAACTCATTTTATGGGTTTACAATGACTCTTGGTTGCTTACTTGAGAATGAGATGGTCAAAAAATGAGTAAACGGGTCAAAGTTACATTTAGTGCACAATTAGGGTTTCTTGGATTCGTTTCTTGTATAATTGAAGTAGAATGATGAAATGATGATGGAATGATGTTTTAAAATGATTGATAATGTTGTAAATTAAGTTATTACAACTTATTTGAGAGTTGGTTTAGGTTTATGATGGATAAAAACGAGGAAACGGGTCATGGTTTAGTATTTTGCTTGGGTTAGGGTTTTAGACTTTTGAATTAGGGTTTTGAGTGTAAATATGTGTGTGAAGGCTTATGAATAGAATAATTAGGGTTTACACATTGTAGAATGAGTATAGTAGCTTGTACATAAGTGGTGGTGAAGAAATTGGAATGAAAACGGAGGTCAAACGGCTATTTTAGAGATCATGCTTAATGACTTGTATATTGAGCTTTTAAGGACTTGTACCTTTCTTTGGATAGAATGTATATTCATATGAGATGTTATGATACTTGTACATATGCTTTAGTAGCTTGTATATTCACTTTAGATATTAACCCTTCATGAAATTAGGGTTTAGAGGTATACGATAACGGTTTAAAGCCCGTTTTGATATAACGTTGCAAATGGTACATTATAGGAATAATGTACTTTGTAATAAGGATATGATGATATTGACTTGACATATTGTGATGTTTGCTTGACATATATGAAGACAGGATGGCCATAGATAGGTTGCGTGAGCTCGTCTACTTTAGTTATGTGGTATACGATAACGGTTTAAAGCCCGTTTTAGACCTATAACGTTGCGAATAGTACATTATAGGAATAATTATTTGTAATAATGTATTATAATATTGATTGACATTGTATATGATGTTTGCTTGACATATATGAAGAATGATTGCCATAGATAGGTGGTGCGCTTGTTCTACTTTAGTTTATGATAAGTTACATGATCATTACTGAGACATTGACAATGCAAGTAATGTAATAAAGCAAAACATTTCCCTGTAGAATTGTGATCATAGTAAAATAGGTTGATGAAAATTATTGAGTTGTTATAAACCCTAAGATCTGAACCCTCTTCTTTTTTATCTTCTTCTTGTTGTCTTTCTTCTTCATGCGTGGTTAGAAATTGGGATTGAACAAAGTCTTTACCCCTTTTTTTAGCCATTGTCTGATTCATTCTGTTCTTTAATCATATCTTAAACCATCATCTCCTCAATATCATGTCATTGTCTTCATCGTCCTTTACTCCTAAGCTTACTTCATCATCTAGTCCTCGTCACTGGTACTTCCCAGAACATCTGATCATCTTTCGATCCATATGTAGTCAAAGCGGGGATAACCCTGGTGAACACCAGTTCCTTATTTTACATGAATCAATGGCGTGAGAGTGTGGAATTGTGTCTTGTTCTCTTTGGTGACATTTATCTGTTCAGCCTCAGACAATGCAAATTCTGATAAAGTCTCTAAACCTTAAGCAGGTTGCTTCTTCTTTCCCGATTTAGCCACCTTAGCTGTAGCTTTGAGTCTTTTACCTGGAGAAGCTATAGGGGGGCTTTGGAATCGTTTCTCCTGGTCGAATCTTCGTTTACATACTTTGGTTTTGGAATTACTTTTCCAGTAGAAAAATCATGGTAAGTCTTGTACGCCTCCGACTCCTTCATAGCTTGATTGGTTAGAGTATCAAGAAGTATGGCACCGTACTTTTGAACAGTTTCATGTTTGGGGATGAATCTCATTATGGTAAGGATAGGGTCATCATTAGCCATGTGTCAGTCAACTTTGTTTCTTCTTGGAATCTATTGATCTTTTGACATGAAGTGGTTGATAATAACTTTGGTGAATCTTGGACTTATACCTGTCTTGTGTTTCCTTTCTTTGACACCTTTGTTTTTATTTGATATTAATAATGACTTCATAAAGAGGTTAGACATAGTCAACCTTCTTCTGGTTATACATACCACAAATGATTTGAGCCCGAGATCGAGTCCGGTTGCTTTCCCACTGAGACATTTGTTGATGATGGTTCCAAATGTTCTCCAAGGTTGATATAGAGTATCAACCTTGACATCAGAGAGTGACTTGATATCTCCAGGGTAAGCAAGTTCTCTTATGAAAGCAAGTATATCCTCTTCAAATGGTGGATCTTCAAACTTCTGGCCAAGAAGATTTGGGTAAAACTAGAGCATATCTCTGAAAGTTTCCAGATCAAAAGAGTAATTTCATTTTGTTCATCTTGAATTTGATGCAGTGCTTGTGATAGGAAATAGTAGCCCATAATTCATGCATGTAGATAGCAGGAACACTTGCAGAGATCAAGAAGGCTTGATAAAAAGGTGTGAGAGAAAGAACATCCAAAGCAACTTGAAAAGTGAGTTCCTTGGGCTTGAACGTGGTGCTCAATCTGCAGTTACAATTTGCAATCCTTAGACGTTGTTCTCGTGGAACAAGAGCATCGTCAAGGGCTTGTTGTTGTTCTTTTGTGATACTCATGATTCTGCTAAGAAAGAGTCAATACAATTTTTATATATAACTAAGTTTATATATAAGACACTATAGAGACCTTTTCATGCTATGGAACTTAAGGGAGGCAATACATTTATAGAACTAATCATGGAAAGGGTAAACTTTAAAACCTTTAAAAAACCTTTTTAAAACCTTTTTAGTTTTTGACACTTTTGCCCCCCTAAACTTTAAAAACCTTTGCACTTTTTAATTATAAGTTTATTTAGGCATTTTAAGTTAACACATTGGCACAAATAGTCCTTGTAGTTTTAACTAGCATACCTAACAACTTGAATTAGCACATATTCTTCTAACGCATCTAAACAAATAACATTTAAGGCACACACAAGCTAAACTTAATTAACTTTCCTAAAAAAATGATATTCCATTATTGTTACAAAACCTTTATTCCTTTTATCAAATGACTTTCTGAAGAGGATATTTGACATTCCCCCCCCCCTTAAACAAAGATCGTTTTATTATTTAATAAGTTAGTCGTGTTTGAGAAGTCGAATGTCTTTGAATGAAAAGCAACTTTGTGATATTTAATGTTATTTTATTTTTAAAATTCAACACCCCATGAATTAAAAGATTTTCTTATTTTAACACTCCAAGCGCATGACTCGTTACCACTTATAGGTAATATAGAAGGCAGGGTTGTGTTGCAAAGTAAAACAAGCCTTTTGCTATGGTCATAAAGTAGACCATGCACCGATAATGAATTCCCGTTATGAGTGGTTCAAGTTTTCTTTTTGAAAATTACTTGCTTTAGATGATGATCGGTTTGCTATTCTAAATAATACGCAAGCCATTTGGCATGTTTGAATACATTTGAACCTTCTGCCCGAACTTCATTTACAGCCTCATATCATTATTAAATCACATTTCTAAGACCGTAAACGTTATCGATTTTCAGAAGACATGCCATTATTACCTCTTTTAATATTTTTCTCATATATTTTTTTTAATTTTATATATTTTATATTTTTATATTTTGTTTTTATAAATGTTTTGAAAATAAATAAATAAAAAATCTTTTTGGTTTTTCTGGTTTTTAATATATATACATATTTTACAGGATATTGGAATAGGTACCACCACTATTCTTCAGCTTCATCTGCCAATAGTTTCAGGGTCTCTGGCGTAAAACTTTGCATTCTCAGCTTGTTGATAAGAAATTCAATTCTTTCTCTTCCAAGAGCTTTAGTGAAGATGTTCGCCAACTGATACTCCGTATTGACAAAGTAAAGTTCTACTACTTCGTTCTCAACTTGCTCTTTTATGAAGTGGAATCTGATGTCAATAAGTTTTGATTGAGAATGTTAAACATTGTTGCAGCATAAGGGCAATAGGCTTTGTTAATCACGTACATTGGAAATTTTATTGAATCCAAGTCAATAGTCGGTAAGCTGCGATCTCATCCAAAGGACTTGAGCACAACAGCCAGACAAGGCTATATATTCAGCTTCCGTACTAGATATCGCAGCGCTTTTCTGCCTTTTTGAAGACCAGCTAACAAGTCTGTCTCCTAATAATTGCATTACATCCAGATGTTACTTCGTCTAGTTGTCTTGGCAATCCCACATGATCAGGTTGTATAAGTGTTTTAGGCAAGTTAGTAGAAGTGAATCCTTTGGATACCAGAGTCCCTATTAAGGTTCCCTTAGGTATTTAAGATTTTTTTTTACAGCATGTAAGTGCTTTTCGGTAGGCTTTGCCTGATACCGGGCACACATGCATACAGCAAATGTAAGGTTTGGTCTACTGGCTGTGAGATACATAAGGTTGCCAACCATTCTACGATAGTGTGTAGGTGCAACGGTCTTTCCCTTGTTGTTCTTAATCAGTTTGGATTCTCTACATGGGAGTATCCACGGGGTCACTAGATTCCATACCATATTTCTTCAAAGATTCTAGAGCATATTTAGACTGGTTTAAAAAATGCCTCTGGGACTTTGTGAAATTTGTAGTCCTAGAAAAAATGATATTTTGCCCATCATCGACATCTTAAACTTTGAACACATTATTTTTTAAAATTGGTCACATAATTCAGGTGTAGTAGACGCAAAGATTATATCATCAACATAGATTTGTACCAGGAGAATATCTTATCCTTGTCTTCTGATGAACAATGTGGGACCTATGGTTCCTTTAGTGAATTCCTAAGAGAGTAGAAACTTCGATAATAGATCGTACCATGCGCGAGGAGCTTGTTTCAACCCATAGAGAGCCTTTTTAAGCTTGTACACATGATTCAGATTGTCTGGATCCACAAACCCGTTCGGTTGACTGACATAAACTTCTTCGCGTAGAATGTCGTTCAAGAATGCTGTTTTCTAAAGGATGATCCTTGGTCCATTTGGTAACGTGTTCTGAGTTAGGAGTAGCAGTATGCACAATTGTAGGAATAATATCCAAAGAAGAAAATGCTTCAGAATCATTTTTTGGAATTAGAATACCAAAGAACGGATCGTTATTCATGTGTGCAACATCTAAGTAATGATTGTCTTCTTCAACATCGTTAGAAATGACATGAGATTAAGTTTTGGGTGTTGTTTGAGAGTTACTTGGTGATGGTGCATCTTGATCAACAGTTGTTGAGGAAGGTGAACCGGTTGATGCAGCGGGTTCTGGAGCTACTACTTCAGCAACTGGAGCAATGACTTCAGGGGTTGATACAAAAGATCCTAATCAGTTCTTGAAGGTGGTACAAATGATGTTGAAGGAGGAGGGTTTGACACGAGTCCTGAACTGATTGTTGCAGGAGTCATTTCATAAAGTGCGGGCCCTAAACTGCTATGTTCAGAAGCCATTGTTGTCAGCTCATCAAAGTCTACATGAATTGTTTTGATGATTCGTCTAGTACGTCGGTTGTAAATTCAAAATTATTTCTTTGTGGGTGCATAGCCAATGAAAATACCAATATCAACTTTTGGTTGTAACTTGCCCAAGATCTCGCTATCATTTGTTGGATAGCAGAGTGCACCAAATACATGGAAAAATGATAAGTCGGGAGGTTTTTCATGTAAAAGCTCATATGGTGTTTTACCATGACGAAGACGTATGATGGAACGATTTTGGGTGTAACATGCGATAGCAACTGCTTCTGGCCATAAGAATAATGAAGCTTTTGCATAAATCAACATTGTGCGGGCAGCTTAAAGATCCCAATCAGTTCTCGAAGGTGGTACAAACGGTGTTAAAGGATGAGGGTTTGGCATGAGTCCTGAACTTATTGTTGCAGGAGTCACTTCATGAAGTGCGGGTTCTGAACTGCTGTGTTTAGAATCCATCGCAGTTAGCTCATCAAAATCTACATGTATTGTCTCAATGATTCATCTGGTACGTCGGTTGTAAATTTAAAATGCTTTCTTTGTGGGTACATAGCCAATGAAAATACCAATATTAGCTTTTGGTTGTAACTTTCCTAAGTTCTCACTATCATTTGTCGGATAGCAGAGTGCATCAAATACATGGAAAACGATAAGTCAGTAGGTTTGTCATGTAAAAGCTCATATGGTATTTTACCGTAAAGAAGACGTATGATGGAACGATTTTGGGTGTGGTAGCAACTGCTTCTGCCCATAAAAATAATGGAGCTTTTGCATAAATCAACATTGTGCGGGCAGCTTCAATAAGCGTACGATTATGTCTTTCAACGACACCATTTTGCTGTAGAGAGCGAGCAACAGATGTTTCATGAGAGATGCCAACCTTCTCATAATATTCACGCAAAGTTTGATTAACAAATTCAGTTCCATTATCTGTTCTGATGCGTCGGACAGGTACTTTAAGCCGCACTTGGATCATCTTAAGAAACTTGATTATAAGATCTAGAGCTTCATCTTTTGACCTTAAGCACTTAACCCATGTAAATCGAGAGTAATCATCAACAATGATAAGGATTTACTTCTTTCCATTAACACTTGCGACACACATTGGTCCATAAAGATCCATGTGCAAAGATCAGGAGTTTTTTCTTGTTTGGTGTCTTCAGATTTAGTTTTGTGAAGGTTTCTCTTGCTTTTGTCCATTGAACAAGCAGAACACAGATGTCCTTTTCAAATTTTAGCTTAGGGAGACCCCGAACAAGACTGTGTCTAGCTAGATGGTTGATTGCACCAAAGTTCAGATGAGACAGACGTCGGTGCTATGAGGCCTTTGACAAGAGACATATAGGAGAGGACGCCATCATATCTCCAAGAGACAGAGTATACAGATTGTTGCCTCGAGATCTAGTCAATAGATCAAGACCTTCTAGATTACGAATGAAGCATTTGTGTTGACGAAAAGCAACTTCAAAGTTCAAATCACAAAATTGCCTAACGGAGAATAAATTGTGCCCAAGTCTTTCTACGTAGTTTACCCTTAATATCATAACATTCCTAATCTGATAATCACCATATCCCAATATCTTTGCTACGTGATCATTTCCGAATTTGACAGTACCCAAAAATTTATTGACGAAATTGGTGAGCTGAGAGCGATCTCCGGTCATATGCTTGGAGCAGCCGGAGTCCAAATACTAGAGAACAATTTGGATGACCTGCATTCATCAAGAGAGGAAGATGGAACATCAGAAACTATGGATCCCCAAGATTTATTGGGTTCCTTTTTGTTAGCAGATACAGATTTAAGAACCTTAGATTTGCTAACAGGAACATTAGTTTTAGATTTCCTAGGTTTCCTTGAGTAAACCAATGTTATGACAGGCTTAGGTGTTTCATTTTCTAGAGCAGTTGGTTTCCTAAGGGGCACTTCAGTAGTTGTGGTAATCCTAGTTAAAGGGCACACATTTCCTACTATAGTGAAGGTCCGACCAGTAGGTCTCCAGATGTATCCAATATTTGTAAACACCTTTCCTGTTGGTTTCCAAACTTTTCTCTTTGAACTTTTCTTAACAGATTTAGATTTTACACGAGCATTCACATTATTGATAAAATCAAGAACACACAAATCATGATTATCAGAAAGCATGCAACCATTACACTTAACATATTTAAGTTCAGAATTCGCATTAAGCTTGGAATGCTGCACAGTTGCAGTTCCTTTAGGTTCAACCACACTATTCTTATTTTTCAAACTAGATTTAACTTTCCTAGGGTGGGCTTCTACTTTATTCTTCTGAGTATTACTTGGTGTTTGCTGAATCTTATCTTTCTTTATATTGCCTGAAGGCTGTGATCCACTAGCCCTAGTAGATGGTTTTACTCCTGTAGAAGATAACATAGGCTTAGTGAATCTAACTCTTTTGTTCTCGTTCTTTAGGGTCACAACCACTAATTTTTTACTAGAATTGTTGATACTAGGGCAGGTTTTACTGTTGTTTGTAAGCAAATGCTGAATTTGTTTAGTATACCTATAGGCAGATTCTAAGGGATGATCTAGTGGATAATTAGCTTTAACATGTTCAACTAGATCCCTAAGAACTGCAGCTTCTTCCTGAGTGTGCTTAATATAGGTAGAGTGAGCTGTCATATTATTTAACAATTTTGGGGTTATTGGTTCCACATCATTCTTAAGCATCTCTGGATCAATAGTGTGTTTTGTAACAGCATTATCAACTAGAGCTTTTCCCTTAAGTTTCCTTAATTCATCCTTGAGAGCTGTAATTACCAAAACTTTTTCCTGAAGACTAGCATTTAAATCAGAGATTTCCACAGACTTTAGATTGACTTGACTAATTAACCCATCACATTGTTCTTTGGATCGAATATCATAAAGTTGCTTATTGGTCTGTTTCAAATGTTCATTCTTAGCAATAAGATTTGACACCCTATGATCCACTTCAATATTTATTGTTTCAATCTCCTCTAAGTCTTTTTTGATCTTATCCTCATTTATTTTTCCACTTAGAGATTTAATTCTCTCTTTCAACTTTTTTATGACCGTGTCTTTCTCTTAGGACTGAGCTTTCAATTCATTTAATTCAAACAATTGATCAAAACTTGGAGCACTTTGATTTGAAACAGAATTGTCCCTTTGAAAAATTTCTTGATTAAGTTGAGTATCAACTTCTAAAGAGATGCAATGTTTTTCAAGAGTGGTAAAACTTTCTCACTTTTATTTAAAAGTGGTTTTAAAAAAAGGGTATTAGAAGTTTTTAGCTTTTGGTTTTTAAAAATATAAAAAAGTGCAAAAAGGGGGGTTAGCCAGATTCGAACCAAGGACCTCACTCTCACAACACCAACACCTCACCATCTCTGCTAGTGGGACAAGTCGTTTACTTCCTCTTTCATTTAATTAATAAAGGTTTTCTTATTTCCTTTTTAGTTTAATAAGCCGTAGCTTATTAGGCTTAATTTTGGGCTTATTTGTTTAGCTTCTTCATAGTTCTTATTTTTCTTAAGTCCCTGTTAGCTTATAGGATTTTCCTTGATTTTTCGGCATTTTTCCATTTAGTATTTTATTTTCTATCATTTTTATTAAAAGTTTTTAATTTTCGAAATCTTGATTAAAAATAGAAAAAAGTTTTAAAAAAATACAAAAAAATAGTTTTTAGCATTAGAATAAATACTTTTAGGTTTACATTAAGAAAAATCATTTTTACCTCTTTTAGATTTTCATTTTCATTTTTAAGCTTTTAATTTTAATTTTTTTTAATTTTAAAAATAGGATTTTAATTTTAAAAATAGTTAAAAATAGTTTTCTGAGTTTTTATGTTATTTGAGACTTTTCTAAGTTTAAAAATCATTTTTCTTAATTTTTAGGACTTAATCTGCTATTTTTTAGGATTTAATTAGATTAAAATAGTTTTTAATTCATAATAAATTCAAAAATTATCAAAAAAATATTTTTCTTTTTCCTAAAATTTTCTTTTGTCTTATTTTAGGTTTAGAAATTTATTTTGCATTTTTAGGGTTTAATTTCGTCTTATTTGCTTATTTGTCACGTTTTATTCGTTCCGGTTAATTGTTTAAGAGCTTAATTGCTTTTGTTTTCTCATTTTATTTGTTGCTTTTATTTAGTAGTTATAGATAATCAAATTCATCTTTGCTCTTATTCAAATCATAATCCAAACTAAAGCGTGGTATCAATTTCATAAGTCGTTGGGGAAACGACCCAGGAAAGCATACTTCCCGGTCAAATATACGTATTATATTATATTATATATTCTAAAGAATTTCCTTTTTACCTTTGTCCTCAAGGGTGAATTAGGAATTTATCACCGTATTATATATATTATTTTACGTGTGTTAAAATTGACGAATCAAAGATTATTAACAACTATATCTTTAAACTACCTATGTGTTTCTTTTAATTAATAGGACAAATTGGTCGATTAACAAGAGCATGACAGTTAATCAGGTTTTCTTAATCAACATTCTTCCCATTTTTTATTTTTGTATTATTTTTAGTCACCTATTGTTGCAATTCAGGTTGGTTATGTGATCAAATTTACCATGTTTACATTTCTTTATGTACCTTCTGGTGCAACGACCTCAGCCACCTCTTTAGTTAACAACAAATGTTCACTTAATTTTTTTCATGACAAATGTTGTCTAACGAAGTTTGATCTTTTCACGTTCTATTTTAAACGTTACACGAAACAGTTACCACAATATCATATATCGTTAATTATATGCCGCTAGGAATTTCCGCCGCTATGCGCGGGTACTCGCCTAGTTTATTATAAGAATTTACTTATATTACTTAACTATTTTACTTAAATAGTATAGGTATATTATATCGAGATATGAGTTGGGACATGATATCGTTTGGAGTTAAGTCGTCAACCATCACACCACTAAAACTTTTAAGATAACCGTACAACAAGCATCAAATCTTTATGCATCATACCTGAAAACGGTTTTGGTAATAAATGATTCAAATGGGACATTAACTGGACAAGGTCGTGTGCGGACGTCGTTGCATTTGCTTGTGATTTGAGTTTGCTATTGGAGACAGTTTCTTGAGGTGAGTTCTTGTAGCCCCTTTTTTTTAATCTTTTCCGTTGGGGGAAAATGATACTCAAATGTGTTTTGAACTATTTTCTAAACTGTGCGAAATGTGGTTTTGTTTTTGGGACAATTTGTGTGCTTATGACTGCTATGTGAATATATGTAATGTGATTTTACTTGCATGTACTGTGTTTGGCATGGCAAGGGTTGTGGTCCTGCCCTAATATAGTGCTCCAGCTGGTAGGCCCTTTAGGTGCGTAAGTGACATATCGGAGTTGCGACTCTAAGAGCATTGGTATATGTTGGTTTTGGTGACTAGTGGGGATGATAGGTCATCGCACATGATTAGCAGGGATGCTAAGTAATAGGTTTGTTGCATATATTCACTGTTATATAGCACTATTGTCCACTGTTTAAATGATTGGCACAACAACTAGGTTTTGAGTCAAACCTACGAGCTCACCAACATTATTGTTGACGTTTTTGAGTATCATTTTCAGGTGAAGTTAATGATCATTAAGGTTATGGTGCATGTAGCAGACTTTTAGAGAATCTCGTAGGAATCTTGTTTGAGAAGTCTTGCATTTGATGTTTGTTATGGATTTGGTTTTCTTAAGGATAGAGGTTTAAGATTGTGAGGACCCTTGTGTAGGCTTATGACTGTAATAATTGGCGACTATGTGTTGTGTTCTTGATTTGGGACATCACTCAAGGTTGTATTGAGGTTGATGGTCATCATGACACATTTCATTTATGCATCTTAATATTTCTCTATTTTGTATCTTGTGTTATGATTGATCATTATGTTACATTCCCATGTTTTCGCCTGTGATGGGGTGTGACACCTATTGATAAAATTTTAATTTTGAAAAATTTATTAATTACATTACCGCACATTTTGTTATATACATAGGTATTAATATTAATATCGAATGTATCACCTAATGGCTTGCTAGGTGAATCAATTGAAAACTTCTTAACACCTATTTTATCATCATCATTGCCCTTATCTAATTGTAAATTGTTGGCAGAAGGAATTTCATAAGAAAAAAAATCTTCATCAATGTTTAAGATGTTGAATTTTTCCTTTTTTGAAAACCATTTCTTTAGAGCTATTCTTTCTGCCTTAGATTTTTATATTTCATAATTAAATTTAAGAGAGAATTTAGTTTAGGTTTAGAAGAAAAATTAGACTCTAATTTTAAAGCATCGTTATAAACTGTAGCTGGGAATTTTGGTTCAAAGAACCTAAGGATGTTGATGTCTACATCATCAAGACTCCAATTTATCATAGCATACTTAGCAGTCTCCCAATTATAAACTTTACCGTTCTTAAGAGCCCTTTCTGTCTCAAACTGAATATATTCTTCCAGAGTAGTACCTGGATTATCTGTTTCCTGCGGCAACATGACTAAACAGAAAAGTAGTAAACTGATAAAAACTAAACTAAATGCAGACAAACAAACAAACAAGCACACGCAACCACATAATATGCAATTATATACAATGCAAACTAATCTAAGTTATGTTAAATCTAAACTAAAACACTAATATAAAAGAATTAAACAAACTCACTCCCCGGCAACGGCGCCAAAAACTTGATGTGTTGTTGCGCGTTGGTAATTTATATTCAAGTTTTATTATTTATATTTATCCAACTTTACCTAATAATAAACACTAATGGGCAGTGTACCCGATCAGTTGTAGGTTCGTTGGTAAGTAGGGTGTCAATAACTAAGAGCGAGTGTTAATACTTAAATCTATCAGTATTTTAGTTATCTAGGTTAGTCCTAATTTATCCTATGTTATACCTAAGTTAAACCTAAACTAACGCAAATGGAGGGTTTTCAGCCTAAGAGACTGGCGTGAGTTTTGGTTTACCTAGATTGAGGATAGGGCGATTAACACACATAAGTTCAATAATTAGAAGATAGAGAAGTGGTCAAGCCAAATTTAAGAAAAACATTTTAACCATATTTAATCTAATAAAACGCATGTTTTAGTTTATAAGTGCAATGAATATCTTATCTCGTTGTTGATATATCATTCCAATAATTAGGCGGTACTTCTTCCTAAAACCTAGATCTGGCAATTCTGTCACAATTAACCACATCCGCATAAAGTACTTATGGTTGATTATAATCTATCTTAGAAGACAATAATGGTGATCTTATTGAATCCTAGCTCATCGAGACTTTACTAACTTACTACTTAACGTCTTTGTATATACTAGTAGTCCACTGTCCAAATCTTTACACAAGGAATCATAACGTCATTTTTTGATCCTGGGTCACCTGCTAGTCTAACTTGTTTACTAAACCAAAGGCAAAGACATAAACGAGTATAAATTGATAAACATAATCAAAACACAACGAATAAGATACAATCAAAATAAACATAAAACAAACATTAAATTATCATAAACATGGCTAATACCTAAAGGTATTAGCCAATAGCCATTGTAACTATACAAATGTCATATATGAACGATTAAGGTAAACTAAACAATAATGAACGATACCAAAAACTGAATGCGTATTTATAGTATAGAAATTACAAAGGTTTTCTATGGATTGAAGGGCGTTGTAAGACCTTCGTGGCTTCTCTTTTCTTCGAAAAGTCGAATCTGGTGGTTAATGCCTTCTTCTTAGTCTTCGGTATATTTTTGCATACTAAAATTCGTCATTAGGGTTCGATATTTATAGGGTCTAGAATTAAGTCAATACGTTGTATTGAAGGAGTTTAATATGGTGTATTGAGGTTTCTTAGCGTGGGCTCCACGATTATTATATTCTAGAATGTTCCATGAACCATCTCATGAATATGGTGTATGAGTCTTCCTGGATACGACGTATTGATCTTCATCTCTTTGTGGTTGCAAGTAAAGTCAAGGCACATATACTTTGTATCTTCCTTGATGGATAAGGCGTATTGAATATCAAAACAGTGCTCTTTAAGATTTCTTCGTTTAAGCTCCAAAATGCGTGCCTTTTAGATAAACTTCACCAATTGCTCGATAATTACTGCAAACAACAAATATAAGTGATTAAGTACCAATTCATGCATAAATGATGTAAAACGAGCAATATAGCTGGGATAAATGATGCTACAAAAGTGACGTTATTTGATGTCACCAGTCATCAATCCTAGCATGAGCAGTAGCAAGCATTGGCCTTCCTAATATATTATCCTCAACAAAGTCAAGGATGACAAAATCCATGAGAAAATAAACTTATCAATTTTTACTAGAACATTTTTGATCATTCCCTTAGGGGATTGCATAGATTTATTTGTCATTTCAATTAGCATTCTAACATGCTTAGGGTTACCCAAACCTAAATAGTTCATCAATAAAAATGTTAATGCTTGCACCTAAGTCAACTAATGCATTACTAACCGTCATACTACTAATTATACAAGGAAGAATGAAACTCCTTGGATATTTTACATTTGGTGGGAGCTCGTTTCACAAGACCGCTGAACATTAGGCATTTAGTTTAACCGTAGATACCTCCTCGATTTTGGTTTTTTAGACATGAGCTCCTACTAACTTTTGGTTTAATATGGTATTTGTCTGACAGTGTCGATTAGAGGAGTATTAACTGGTAATTTCTCTAAACTTTCTAAAAATATATTTTCTTGCTCTTACATGATGCACCTTTTGACCTTTTCAACAAAGGTTCCTGGTTCCTTGGGTGCCTCAATAACAAGTGTGGGTTGAGGAGATTCGTTGTCTTCACTTATTTTCTTTACTTTTTCCTGCTCAACATGATTAGGCAAAATAGATGTACAATAAATAGTATTAGAATCAAGAGAAGGGGAACAAGTAGTATAATGGATACTTGGACTCTTTTTCTAAGTGGATTACTCCACACATTTCACACCTGACTTGGATTGCATGCACACTTTCCTTATGTTAATTCATGTCGCGAGCATATCATTAAGATTATTGGTGATTATTGCCATTCCTTCAGAGCTACTTCGTCCTATTCCTCCATTACTCACCCCGTCATGCCATTTTTAAGAGTGATCAGCCATTTCTTGAATTGATTCAAGATCCTTAGTGGCTGTTATTCCAGAGATCGGCCCTTTGGAATCTAGCATCTAACGGGTTAGAATATCTAGACCCTTGTAAAAATACAAACTTATTGATAGTTGTTGAGATCGTGAGTAGGAAACTCAAATAGAAGGTCATTATACCCTCCCCAGGCCTAGTATAACGTTTCATCTACTTATTTTCTAAAATTATGAATCTGTTCTTGTTGTTTTTATGTTTTAGAAGGTGGATAATATCTGAGGATGATGGCTCTTTTCAGCAAGTCATATGTATTAATCGTTCCAGAAGGCACTCTGTCCATCTATCTTTTTGCTATCCTAGTCAGTGTCAAAGGAATCACTCGTAACATGATCGCGTCTTTAGACACTCCCAGAATGCTAAAAAGACTAGCAATTTCTAGTACCTTTTCCATGTGTCCGTATACATCATCATTCTTGTTCCCAGAGAATGTATTATCCCTTAATTTACGCAGCAACTGACCCTTAATTCTGAAATTCACATTGCCCCCAATCTAGGGTCTCATGACTCCTTATCTTTGATTTCCTTAAGCCAGAGCCAAGTATTCTCCATTGTGAGCTTCTCAATATCAGCTTCACCTATCTCTTTATATTCTGATTCGAATGACTCAGATTTGTAAAAAGAAAAGATGTTGTGAACTAAAATCAGCATAGTATTCCTCCTAACTCAAAAATGTCTTTCGGGATCTACGAAAGGGGTGAATATCCTAGAGTTTCTCCTCCTAGTCATGTCCTTGAAATTTTTTGACAAATTAGTAGAATGTGAAGAATAAGACAAAAAGAAATGAAAATAACGAAAATTCAAAAAATTCAAAGATATTACAGAAATTCAAATTAAAAAGCAGTTTTAGCTCCCTGGCAATGGCGCCAAAAACTTGATGCGTATTTTATTTTAAAATAATTTCTAATTTTAAATTTATAAAACTCGTCTACCTATGGTCTACAATGCACTAACAGGCAGAGAACCTGCTCGTGTGTAGTGTAGGTTTTGGTAAACCTAATGTCATCCTAAGAACTAAGTGTTAAGGTCTAAAATCTAAATTTAATTGACACTTTTTGATAGCTATTTGATTGTGAAATGCAATAAAAATAAATACAAAAATAGAAATGGAAGACTTGATCAATGGAGAAAGGCGTACTAACCTAGTTACTACTCTATTAATGTGAAGATGTTATTTCCTAGTGTAATGTCTAATTCCTATTTTATATGGTGATTCTAATATCATTAGGCCCGAGTTGTAATCAGAACCTAACCTATACTTCCTATGATCTCAACCTCATTGCTCATGGAATTCGGGCATCTATGTCATAGTCATTAAACCCTCAACTACTCTAAAGACTTGTCTAATGCCGACAATCCCACTACTTGGCATTAAACCCTCTTATTAGGTGCAAACTAGCAAGAAGATTTTTCGCACTTTATAAGTTCCTAATCTAGTGCAGGCGGTGGTATGGACAAACCATACACTTGAAATAGATGTCATCCTATCTCTTGTAACCTAGTAGACTACTTTTCAAATGTTCACACCTACTCACTATAAAAAAGGATCTACATTAACCTTAGCACTACCAAAACGCAAGGATCGATCAACAAGCAATTAGAATATCCATATAAATGATAATTAAACAAAGAAATAAGCATCAACAAAAAAATAAATACATAACTAGGCTAGCACTAAAAGTGCTTAATTAGCCACTCATTTTGTAAATTACAGGAAACATAATGAAGGTAATTGTGGATTGATTAAAAAATTAAGATTCTTACAAATACTCGATGAATGAATAACACAAATAGTGAATTAAATTAAATCCTACCTTGGAATGGTGGTGAATGGAGCTGAAAAACCCCTCACAATGAAGCCCTAGCCATCCCTTGTGAGTCTTCAGTGATGAGATCGATGAAATAAGCAGAATTAGGGCTTGTATTTATAGGCGTGATCCAACTATGGCATAACCCTAAGTGAGGACTTGCGCTATAACTTTTGTATTACACATATATCTTCAAAGTCTGGCATAGTTATGGCGCAACTCAAAGGCATGAGTTACGCAGTAGTAACTCCCTGAATGATTTTCACCCTTTGTTACGACGTAACCCCATCGGGCTAACTACGCCGTAACTGTAAACTTGACTAGGCATGTTTGGTTCGGGTAGAATATGGGTTACGGCGTAGTTCCAGTGAATCAACTATGCCGTAACTATCGTTTAGAGCAACTACTTATGCATTATTTCTTCACGCACCTTTCCATTTTCGCGTCTTTCCTTTCTAATGCTCATATTTTTCTAAAAACAAAACATGAATCAATTAAGTACATATTTTCATAGAAATATGATAATGATGAGCATTTTATAAGGGAATTTGATATTGAAAAGTATGAACTATTTTATGTTATCATGGTGATTTGTGGGTTTATTCATTAGGGATTCTTGAAACCCAAATCTTGGTAATTTAGGGATCTTCATCCTCTGGTGGTTTCGGGTTAATTTAGGCTTGTTCTTGATCATCACCATACCTTAGCTAAGTGAATGGAGGTGTTGGTGATTGTGGTTTTTTTCATTGCATATTAAAGCTCTGTAAGTCTTTCTTTATCTTTTAAATCTATGAACATCATAGTTTTTACACTGCAAACTATGACAACTCACAATTTTTAGGTCATTATACGTCAATAAACTCAAATCTATTTACTTTAAAAACTTACGTGTTTATTTGTAGGAGTCCAGCTGCCGAAACAAATTAAAGTGGCCCGGTGGCAAATCAAAGGACCACGGCTACTTGTTATGAATGCAGAGAACAAGGGTACTACAAGAGTAATTGCCTAAAGTTGAAGAACCATAATCGTGGGAATCAAATCGAAAATGGTGAAGCTTAGGGAAGTTTGTTTTCTTTGGGAGGAGGAGAAGCCGATCAGGACCCTAACAACATTGTAGATAATGTTGACGCTTAAAGAGATATTTTTCCCGCCTTTCATAGTGAGACCTAAGTCGGAACCTTCTTAGACTCTATTTACTAAAGGGATTTACATTTGTACTTCCTTTGAATTTTGTTGTATTGTGTGGATGTTTTAAATTCTATATCGATTTGTGTGTTATGACAATTCCGTTGGTTATACTTTAATTCTCTATTTATTTTTGTAAGCTACTCCTTAAATTGTTATAGCATTATAAACATTTTCACATCACCATATAAACTATTTTACTACCATCTTATAAACTATTTTTCTATCGTCAAAAAAACTATTATGTTATCACCATATAACCTATTTTACTACCATCTTATAAACTCTTTTGCTATCGTCAAAAAAATTGTTTTGTTATCACCATATAAACTATTTTACTACCATCTTATAAACTATTTTGCTATCATCTTATAAACTATTTTACTACCATTTCACAAACTATTTTGTTGTCATCCTATAAGCTACCTTGCCTTCATCTTATGAACTATTTTGTTTCATCATAAAACCATTTTGATACTACCTTATACATAACACTAGTTTGACAAAAATGAGCATTGCATCGTTAGTCCTTAATTATATGTAGCCTGATCTCTTATGTCTAATTTAGGAAGGACCATGCTATGCTGGGAGTAGTCACGCTAAAATTTTGTCAAAATCACCTACTTATATTCTCAAAAAGCAAAATTTTGTATGCGATACATAAGGTGCATGTTATGGGCATTTGTATTAGTAAGCATAGTAACTAAGTAGACATTTACACCACCTTACCCTATACAGTCAACCTCATCTTACGCCAAATCCTAAGCCGAAAAGTCAAGTTACACTAGTCACCCTAGGACAATCCACCAACAAGTATGGTCGCAATTAAGGAATTTGAAAAACCACCTGCCAACATCGACCTAATGCCTGTGGGACCTAGTAGTTTTGAAGTTATCATCGGTATAGATCAGTTGTCAAAATACTATGTCGTAATTGTTCGTGGCGAGGAGATTGTTCATATTCCCTATGGTGATGAAATATTAATAATTCAAGGTTCTGGCCAAAGTCGGACCCGTTTCTAACGGACTTTATGATGAGTTACTCGTCATTCTGTTAGAAGAAATTCAAGCCGACGACAAACTTAATTTCGTGGAGGAGCCTGTAGAAATTAGGGACTGAGAGGTCAAGCGATTGAAGCAAAGCCACATCCCAATTGTCAAGGTTCGATGGAATTCTAGAAGAGCTCTAGATTTTACGTGGGAACGCAAAGATCAATTTCGTAGCAAGTATCCGCACCTCTTCCCCAACACCACTCTAGAAGGCAAATCAAACTGAATTTTGAGACGAAATTCTATTAACATAGGTACACTTTGACAACTTACATTTTTTAGGTCATTATACGTCAATGAACTCAAAACTATTTACTTTGAAAACTTACGTGTTTACTTTTACGTGCAACCGTTAAGTTAAATCGCGTAAACTGAAAAAAACTTTAAACGTAAACCGGCATTAAACAAAAATAAGTTTACGTTAAATATGTGTTATGTGACTATTACGAATATAATTTATAAGTCTACACATTTTATTTTGCAAGTTTTACTTAAACGCTCAAGTTTACTGATTTAATGCATGCATGCAATTTGCACTACCACCTTAGTATCTATATACTTACACTTATATATAAATACATTATATCAAAAATTTAAAATGTTTTCTTTTCTTTTAGTGATATGTCGCCCCCATGTGATGTCCAAATGGGGCAAATGAGATATTATGGAACTTAAGCCTTACCATTATTAGGTGTTACTTCCACTAAGCATGAACATGTGACCAAGAGACTCCCTAATACCCATTCCTACCATCTTGGGAGGTCTATTAATCAGTAAAAGAGAGCACACATACCCATTTATGTAGTGATCTCTTATTAACCACCTAAAGACACTTTAAACCCTTCCCAAAATGTTTGAAAATGCAAGTAAACATATAGGCTTCTCATTCACTTCATTCACCACCAAAAACACACATATATCTCACTCTTTTTCTCTAAGAAATCATTCAAGAAAAATAAAGGCAAGAACAAGCAGGTTTTGATATTTTACATGTATATTTTAAGAAGTCTTAAGGGTTTTGGTTATAATCAAACAATATTTGGGGTTTGATTTAGGTGTTATACTAGTAATCTCATCATCTCATCTTCCTAAGGTTTCACATTCTCACCTCATATTATCATTTCATATATCTTGTATAATCACCACATTCATAAATTTATATCACCACTAGTTTGTACGTAAATATTTTTTTTAAGAAACAAGTAAACCTTTTGAATGAAATCTTGTAAAAAGATTGTAAAATGGATAATAAAAATGTTTACATACACTATACTACTTATTCTAGTCACTTCATAAATTACTTGTTGAAATATTAAATTTGTTGTTAAAATGGTTAAATATAAACTTACACTAGTAAAGTTGTATATTTTGTTAATGTTCTTAATTTTATGTATATTCTTGATAAATTGATGGAAGGAACTAAGTTAGTATGGATTTGTTGTTGTGATGGTAATTGATAAAAATTGGTAGAAGAGATTAGGCTAATATGGAGTTGCAATTTGTGGGTAAAAAATAATGATAGAATAGAAATAAATAGTTGCTGTCCAGAATTTCTTTAAATATTTTCGTACAGTAAATCTTGACTTGAATAGCCGAGGCCTTGAAAAATAGATAGTAAACTTAAATACGAACGTGTGGATATAAAAACCGTTAAAATCGGACTTAAAACGAATGAGATATGGTCAAAAGAAGTTTAGTAATTTTTTCGGCAAAAATGTTTTATAAGTATTCTGTCCAGACCTGTTCGAAGACGTTTTTTTACCCTTTTCGGTTCCGACTCGGGAAAAGTTTATAAAAGATATTTTGTAGAGCTCGACTTTACGCAAAAATGTAGTATTCGCTCGTTCCGTGAATCATTATAACGAAGAAGTTATAGCATTTTTAAAACTGGACCAGAATGTATTTTTATAAAAATAGTGAGCTGTTTGATAATTAAAATGGGGTTTTCGGGCGTTTCGAATTCGTTTGAGCTATAAAACCTTAACAAATATTGTAGTATTACTTATATATTTTCTATACGCGTCGGAAACTTTCAAAAATATTATTTAGTAAGCGAGATAGGATTTATTAAATTGATTACTTAAAAATAATGGTAAAGTATATAATGATGGATAAAAATGGCGAATTAGACGTAAATGTTATTTTGACTTATAGAACTAAAACGCAAACTATTAAGTGGTGATATAATGTTATAAAAATATACTTGCATCATTTCATTTATTTGCACTATCTTAAGATGACCCATTATTTATTAGGTTGCTTTCGGGACTTATTGTGACGTCCTACTTATTTGATTTTTCCCAAATCAATACTTTTGCCTAAGGTGAGTTTATAGCCCCGCTTTAACTTGTTTATCACTACTTTATAAATCTCGGGGTGAGATATATTGCTTGTTTTACTTTTGGACGCAAATACCTTTTTTTTTTAAATGATTACGGATTAGCATAAGTAGCGATGATCCACTATGCCCAAATTATCATGAGTCGTTAATTACTTTGTGTAAGCGCGAGTGTTATAAATAGATCTATTTGGGATTGACAAACTCCGTTCGGGTAAGTTAAGCGCTTACTAGTTTCGGAGGACCAAACTAACAGACGTATACCATGTCTTGACTAGGGTTTTGGGATTGAACACCTTACTCAGGAACCTAAAATAGCTAAATTGCATACATACTTTGTTGTAGCTTCGGTGTCGTGAGCTTAGTGCAATCGTAATTACTTTTGTGATATCGTATGTGTTACAATAGTCATGCCTTACTAAATCTTGCGGCCCAACCTTACTTACTTACTTAAACCTATGAACTCACCAACTTTATATGTTGACATTTTAAAAGCATGTATTTCTCAGTTGCAAATCAAAAGAAAAGAAAATGAGTGTAAGCTAGCCTGAAGAGCACAATGTAACCACATAAACAGTCGGGTTGCTCGTTACGTTTTTCGCATGCGGATCGTCTACTATACTATGTTCTTCCCGTCTATGGTGTATTTGATGTGCATAGGAGTCCTCATGTCCACAAGAATATTTTCTTGGATTTCCGCTGCATTAAATCATTTCCTCAGTTGTATTAAACTATGTTTTTCCTTTCGATGCAAACTTATGGGACCATTGTTAAAATTTATTTATTTAAATCGTATCAACGAAGTTACCTTTTTAACGATTAATTTAGAGGTCGTTCTGTTATATCTTGTGCTTATGTATTATGAAGTAACGTCCCCGGTTACCTTTCCGCTACCACATATTTTTAGGGTGTTACATATTGGTATCTAGAGACAAGTTTATAGAGAACTAGGTTGCATATTTTACCTAGACTATAACCATTTTATAAACATTGCATCACATAAAACTTTTTTTCATCTGCATACACACTACTTGCTTACATGACTTATACTTGCGTTTACTTTCCCTTGCGTACATTTCTACAATTACCTTATATAAAAGTTATTTACATAGACATTTGGTTGTCACAGCACTATGTCTTGTTCTACCATCTCATACGAGTCCATAGCCGAGAGTATGGGATCGTCTATCGCATCTGCTATGGTTCCCTACCCTGCACCGAATGATGATTCAGAGTCTGAACCCTTTGAGGACCCTGCATCACCCGGTTTGCTTTCAGATTATTTTGATATCCTGAGCTATTTTAATTCGGTAGACCGTCTTGGACGTGGCGTATCACCAACTGTCTCTGTAGCTTCGGATCCAGATGATGAGCCACTCGGCTCACCCGATACTACTGACTACTATGGAGGGTATGGGTTTCTGAGGAACACCCCTCATAAGACGACTCTATTGATGCTTCGTCTAAAACTGATGAGTCGCTATTGGCTCAAGCCGCACCTGCTATTGCTCCTGAGTCACCACCAACTTTTTCTCCTCCCACCGCTCCTTATAGACGACGTGGGACCGTGCAGGGAACAAGGAAGACTGTCCGCCCTCAACCGACTCTATCACTGTCTACTTTGGCACTCATTACCGATTGGACTGCTGCACCACTAGTTCCATCACCACCACCATCTCTATTATCACCACTATTATCACCTACCGATACAATCACCTGCTCGTTCTGGACCATCTTGCAGGAGGTCCCGCTCTTCATCACCATTAAATTCACCCCATTCATTATCCCCACATCATAAGAGGTGTAGAGTGTCGCCTACACCATCATTGCCTACAGCAGGAGAGTTAGCAGTGATAGAACCAGCATTGCCTTCTATGCCTATTAAGTTGTTACCACCTCGCAAGAGGTTTACTACTATAGAGAGGATTAAGACCTTGGAGATAGAGGTTAAGTCATTGACAGCTAGACTTATAGAGGCAGAGATTTAGATTGCTGCTCACCAGAGAGATGACATTGCTAGAGAAGTTAGAGAGGCTGGGATCATCGATCGACTTAAGGGAGTCAAGGACACCTTGCGAAGGAGATAGATAGATCATATCCTTGTAGCTATGTTATAGTCTACCAAGCATCGAGTTAGTACTCGGCTGGTAGCTTTTGATGTGACGCTTGTATTTTTTTTTTGAAAAACAATTACTAAGTATTGGAATCTATTGATGTTGGTTTTGATTACACTATATTGTGATGTTGATTTATTTATTGCTTTGGTTGATTCTCTTATATCTTTGCGTATTGTGATATCATTATTATTATACCTCTGCGTGTCGTGATCTCGTTATTTATTATATCTATTGCATGACGTGGTTATGGTTGTATGAAATCTCATGTGTGTTATATTCTTGTGATTTTAAAGAAAATGTCTACTCTAAGACAGTCAATGAGCTCCGAAGCCATTGAAGAGTTGATAGCCCAACGCGTGGCTGATGCTTTGGCAACTTATGAGACTAATCAGAACACCAAGAATAGTAATGAAAATGGCAATAAAAGTGGGAGTGGAAGTCATTCTGATGGAGGAAGTGGCAGTAGGAGGATCGTGCATACTACTCGGGGATGTACGTACAAGGAATTCCTCAACTGTCAACCTCTTAACTTCAACAACTATTTGATCCATGGATCAGCTAGTAGTCAATATACATGGGAGGTAAGTGTCATGGTGAGTGGTTTTGGGGCATTTGAGCTAAGGGTGCTCGATATTTTCAGTGTCAAAGTAGATATCTTGGGATGATTAAACAGGGTTGATAGGTGCAAGGACTTCCATAGGGAGATGAAGCTCACCTCTTTGGTTAAGGTTTAAGTGTAGTTATAAGTCTGCCTAAAAGTCCACCTGTTGCTTTGACAAAAGGGGGAGAAAAAGTGTAAACAAGTAACTTATACTTTTACTAGGGAGTTTAGTGTACATTTTTTTATCTTCAAAAAGGGGGAGATTGTTGGTAGAAATATTACGATATTTATCTATACATTCTCTTATGTATTGGTGATGGACAAAACATGTAACTTATAAACACATAACGTAAGTGCTTAAAGTTACTAGGTGATCACAAATCATCAATGCATTCAATGACAACATCTCTCGACGGTCAAGTCTGCTTCAACGAAGTTTGCACACCCGAGTAAATCACTTAAGGTATGAATAAATAAAATACTTAATTTTATTTTATGATCAAAGGAATTTTTATTCATCCTCACATTTTTATAAAAATGTTAAAACATTTTTATAACATTTACCAAAACATTTTTTACATTTAAAAGAACTGTTTTTATTCAAAATAAATATTTTTTAAATTCAGTTTTTCTACCTAAAACGGCTAGAAATGTTAGAAAACACCTCCCCTGGAAAAGGACAAAAATGGAGAGTCTTGCGCATGACGGCCCACTTAATATAAGGGTGGCCCCCTTAAGTAAAAGCGGGGGCGACGGGGCCCGGCCAAACAAAAAGATCCCAGCTTTGCCTAAAAATTTTGATTGTTCCTACATGATTTTCTCACCTTTTGCACTTATTCTATTTCTGTATAAAATCACAGTTTATCTTCACCTACAATCCTTGATCTATTTAAATCTTAAAGCATTTAGTTTCAAGTGAGTCAAGCTTATGATCTTTAAGTGCAAGAAAAGATTACTTCTTATCATCAAGTCAAGAAGTGTTTATAGTTAGTTGGTGCTCATGTAACGTTGTTACGCGTGTGGTGTATCTTGTAATTCATTTATATCTCGTGTGATATTAGGTGTTTTAGTAGTTAGATTGGGGTGATCATAGGAAGGTTAGTTAGATTGGTGATCATTAAAGAGATTTAGATAGATGGGAGGGTGATGTGTGTAGTGGTCTAGGTGAAGTGATGTGTTGATTAGGGCGGTTTTATTTTTGTCTCAAAATACAAAAGGTGTGGTAGATTGGTTTTAGATAGGATTTGTATTTTGACATTGGCTAGTGTCAAAACTCGTGTGTAGTGTAAGCCTAAAGTTGTGTATGGTTTTCTCCGCCTAAAGGGAGCTTGTTGACTAGTGAAGTAACTCTTGAGTTGGGTACTCGGGGAGTGGAGTAGGGCGAAGAGGTGCTTCGTGACTGAACTACTATAAATCTTTGTATCCGGTTTACATTTCCTTTCACTAATCTCTTTACTTTTATACTCGCATTTATCTCTTTATATTTACACTTGCATTATGTAGATAATTGCGTGTCATGTTTCTTATATAGTTTGATTATGTTAGTGTCTTGAATAAATGTAAATATTAAGCTTATGTTTGTATTTTTGTTATGTATAGTTAGTGTAGAACTAATACAAACACTCTTCATATTGCATCACGCTTGATTGGCAATTTGATACAAAGCATTTAAGTTTTTTAAAACGGAAATGTATTCACCCCCTCTATGATTTCCATAGTACTGTTATAATTATTTACATATTAATAAAAATAATAAACTACAAAAACTGTCCCCGTGGTTTCTGAAAAGTACACTCCTAGCTATTCACTTTTTTTGCAAATAATGTTATCGTTGTTTATAAAAACTTGCAATCACCGTCACTTTAGTTTACAATTCATTAATAAATGTTACATTTCACCGTTAAGTCGACATACATGCAATTCACATGAAGTGTTTTTCGGTCATTACATTGTTCAGTCTTACTCCACTTGCATAATGGTTACCGAGAAAGTCTATTTCAGGGATGAAATTTGCAATCAATTATATGTTTTATAAATTTCTACCACATATTTTAGTCTAAGACATTAACATTTGTTACCTACACTAGTCAATTCACACACAGTCACACGCACACACACATATACACACTTTAGAGCATAAGAACACAATGGTGATCTGCGCATGTGAAAATATAGCAAAAATAAAGACATCATGGAATGATAGAAACCCCGGTCATAGGTTATTCTGTTGTCCCATTTTAGTAAGATACACTTTTACGTTGTAGTTTTTGTATAATTTCTTTTTTTTTAAATTAAACACTTATGGGATCATGGTTTGTTATTTAACATTTGGGCACAAATCGTAGTTTTATTGGGTGGGTTGACCCATCGATGTGCCATGGAGCTCTTGATCTGATATCTGTCCTTCTAAAGGATAGGAATGAGATAGAATAAGATTTAGAGGAGCAATATCTGCTCTTAAGGGAGAAGGATAACCTTGTGAAGAAGCTTAGGAAAAACCTTGTGATAGCATGGTTGTTGGTGTTTGTTGTTTATAAGTTTCTTTAGGTTTGTGTGTAGGAACAATATTAGTTATGGTCATACCTTGTTGGGTATGTTTTTTAGGAACGTAGATTAACCCTGTGTTGTACGACCTTTGTTGATGGTAATGCAAATGGTTTACTTTTTGTTTAGTGGTGTGACTGGGAATTTCTATCAAGTATCAAATGGTTTTATTTGAATACGTTCGTCTAACAAATGTTTTTACCATCTTTGAATTTTAAAAGTTAATAAAATGAATCCACATGCCCTAAAATCAAACCTATCAAGACATAACTCTCTACAATTGTCCATGTTTGACCTTAAATAGTCAATTGTTTTTACAAAATATGTTAATTCTATACAAACCAATTTTAACTAATCTAAGTCAACATAAACCCTCCTGGATGTCACACAAATTTAACAACCATAATTGTACTTAATGTCAATAGTACATAATTATTTCATACCACAAATTAAACATTGTAAATTGTCTTAAAACAACTACTCCCAAGCTGTGAAAATCCGTATTTTTCAGGTCATTACACCTCAATAAACTCAAAACTATTTACTTTGAATCTTTACGTGTAACTGATGTGCTGTCGTTGTATGGTATATTTAAGATGATTCAAGTTTTAAATTTATATTTTGCTGACTAAACCAAAAACAACACTTTAACGGGCAGTGTACCCGATCGGTAGTAGTTTCGTGGTAAGTAGGGTGTCGAACACTTGAAGCGAGGTTAAATCTATCAATTTAATTAATATCTTGGTTATCTAATCTATGTTAATTCTATTCTATCCTAATCCTATGTTAAACCTATGTCAGTCTAAATCCTAATTCTAACGGGAAAATGGGGTTTTCAGCCTGAGAGACTGGCACGGTTTGGTTGGTGTCTATAATCAATTCAAGGCACTGTTACCCACGCAAGCTAATTAACAAAAGATGAAAGAGCGGTCGAACCTTATATAAGAAAATTGTATTAACCATTATTAATCTAATTAGAACGTTGGTTTGTTTATTTAGTGCAATGATTTGTTTTCTCGAGGTGGCATATCATTCTTAAGACTTAGGTGTTACATCATCCTAAGACCTAGACACATTAACTCTGTCACAATTAAAGCATCCGCATAAAGCATCCTTATTTGCTGATTATAATCTATCTTAGGGATTAATGCAATGGTGATCTTGTTAAACCCTAACTCATAAAGACTTTACCCACTTATCGCTTAATGGTAATTTATACACTAGTAGTCCACTTGTCCAACTATCCAATAGAATCAAACTATCATTGGAATCAGAACGTTACTTGTTGAATTATCTAGGTCAACCTGCTCAGGTTCAACCGATCATTAAAACCTTTGGCAAGATTCCAATTAACCGTTAAGCCGAAGCGTATCCTAGACATAGATTTAGAAGGACATTATTAGTGTAACTATGATTCTAGATGTATATATCACTATATGGAGGCAGCTATCACGGACTCTAGGTCCGCTTGGTCCACTTCACTAGATCCAACTGAATGATAAGGTCGAGCATACAAAAGACGTAAACACAAGTATAAATTGATAACCATAAACAAGCACTCACGATAAATCAAGAAATAAAGATAAACAATACCAAACATTCAGATTTCATAATAATGGCTAATACCCTAAGGTCTTAGCCTTCAATGTATAATAAAATACAAGAGTAATTATTTAGCACGGTAAACATAACCGAGTTTACGAATGATACCAAAAAACTGAAGATTACCTAATAGTATATGGAATTACACGATGTCTCTATAGAATTTGATAGCGTTGCTCGACCTCTTCTGCTCTTTTCTCCTTTGAAAATGACTTTTGTGGTTTAGGTATCGAGAATATGATTTTTGCACACTCAAAACTCGTTGTTTTTGACTTTTGTATTTATTGGGTCTGGATGTCGGTTGTTACGGGTAGCCAAGAGTTGGTTGGATACGGCGTATTGGGGATTTCTTTGAGTAGGGACCACGCTTGATATCTTCCAAAATATTATATTGATTCCATATCTTGAATATGGCGTATTGAGTCATCTGGATACGGCGTATTGATATTTATTCCTGAGTGGTCTTTGGTGAGTGCAGGCACGGATACGCTTTATCTTCCTTGATGGATACGGCGTATTGGTCTTCAGAATAGTAATCTTCAAAATATCTTCATTTAAGCTCCAGAATGCGCGCCTTTTGCTAACTTTCACCAATTACTCCATAATTACTGCAATTCTCAAATATAAACGATTAAATAACAATTCTTTGCAATAACTATACAAAATGAGTTAATAACATGGGATAAATGATGCTATAAAATAGACAGTATTTGATGTCATTAGTAACCATTAAGTTAATCTTGTAAATTGAAAAACAACTTTAAACGTAAACCGACATTAAACAAATATAAGTTTAAGTCAAATATGTGTTGTATGACTATTACAAATATAATTTATAAGTCTACACATTTTATTTTTGCAAGTTTTACGTAAACGCTCAAGTTTACCGGTTTAGCTCATGCATGCATGCATTTGGCATTACCACCTTAGTATATATATACATACACTTATCTAATAAATCAAAATACCAAAAATTTGAATTATTTTCCCTCCCTTTTTGCTTAAACCGTCCCATGTGATGTCCAAATGGGGCAAATGAGATATTATGGAACTTAAGCCTTACCATTATTTGGTGTTACTTCCACTAAGCATGAACATGTAACCAAGAGACTCCCTAATACCCATACCTACCATCTTTGGAGGTCTATTAACCGAGCAAAGAGAGCACACATCACCAATTATGTAGTGATCTCTTATTAACCACCTAAAGACACTTTAAACCCTTCCCAAAATGTCTGAAAACGCAAGTAAACATAAAGGCTTCTCATTCACTTCATTCACTACCAAAAACACACATATCTCTCACTCTTTCTCTCTAAGAAATCGGCCAAGAAAAAGAAAGGCAAGAACAAGTGGGTTTTGATATTTTCAAGTGTATTTCAAGAAGTCTTAAAGGTTTTGGTTATAATCAAACAATATTTGGGGTTTGATTTAGGTGTTATACTAGTAATCTCATCATCTCATCTTCCTAAGGTTTCACATTCTCACCTCATATTATCATTTCATATGTATAGTATAATCACCACATTCATAAATTTATATCACCACTAGTTTGTACTTAAATATTTTTTTAAAGAAACAAGTAAACCTTTTAAATGAAATCTTGTAAAAAGATTGTAAATGGATAATAAAAATGTTTACATACACTATACTACTTATTCTAGTCACTTCATAAATTACTTGTTGAAATATTAACTTTGTTGTTAAAATGGTTAAATATAAACTTAAACTAGTAAAGTTGTATATTTTGTTCATGTTCTTAATTTTATGTTTATTCTTGATAAATTGGTGGAAGGAACTAGGTTAGTATGGATTTATTGTTGTGATGGTAATTGATGAAAATTGGTGAAAAAGATTAGGCTAATATGGAGTTGCAATTTGTGGGTGAAAAATAGTGGTAGAATAGAAATAAATAGTTGTTGTCCAGAATTTCTTTAAATATTTTCGTACAGTAAATCTTGACTTGAATAGCCGAGGCCTTGAAAAATAGATAGTAAACTTAAATACGAATTGAAGGAGAAACAGATTTAGTTTCAATTTTCTCTAGTTTGTTTGTTTTTTTTTTTTATTTAGGTTTTTTAGCTAGTTTTTTATTTTTTTTTTTAGAGATTTTTTTTTAGAGTTTAGATTTTTTTTAGAGTTTTTTTTTTTTTTTTTCTTTTTTTTTTTTTTTTTTTTTTTTTAGAGTTTTTTTTAGAAAAGAGAATTAAAAAAGTGAAGAATCTGATGGGAGAATTAGGGCTTGAGAAATGGAAAGAAGAAATGGGTAGTGTATTTTTTGTCTCCCCCATTTCCATTAATTTTTTGTTAGAGATTAGGAGGAAATGAGTGTTTTTTATTTTTATTTTTTTGTTTTTTTCTGTATTTTTCTATTATTTTGATATCACGGGTAGGATTAGTTTAGGTTCAAATTCGAGCCAAGACTAAAAGTTACATACTCACCCGACCTTATTTGAATTTTGGTTACTCGGGTTCAGATCAACTCGGGTAGGGTTCATTCGGGTTCGGGTCAACCCGAATATGTGTAAAATGTAATAAAAAGACCATTTTTTTACTCTCATAATAGAAAAATTATATTAAAAATTAAAAAAATATTTATTCGGGTTGATCGGTCGACTCGAACCTGAGTTAGCAAAACTTTTTTAACCCGATACTGGACCCTATCTAGCATTCGGGTTACTCGGTTCACCCAAATAAATTTTTTTCACCAGAGTAACCCGACCCGAATAGGCTTAATCGGGGTCGGGTCCGAATAGGCTTAACCCGACCCGAGTAACCTGACTCGAAAAAAATGATGGTGCAATTATTGTATTATAATCGTCTCTTTATTTGTAGTTTTTTATAGAATGAAAAAATTTTTCATGTTAGAGATTTTTTTATTTCAATTCTCTTGTGTTACCAAACAATGGAATTTAACACATTTCTCATTCAATTCTATTTCTTTAAATTCTATTCTCTACTTCATTTATAATCTCTTAAATTCTCTCTACCAAACGTGCCCTATAGAAATGATAGTAGACTTAAATACGAACGCATGGATATAAAAACCGTTAAAATCAGACTTAAAGAACGTGTGGATATAAAAACCGTTAAAATCGGACTTAAAACGAATGAGATATGGTCAAAAGAAGTTTAGTAATTTTTCTGGCAAAAATGTTTTATAAGTATTCTGTCCAGACCTGTTCGAAGACGTTTTTTACCCTTTTCGGTTCCGAGTCGAGAAAAGTTTATAAAAGATATTTTGTAGAGCTCGACTTTACGCAAAAATGTAGTATTCGCTCGTTCCGTGAATCATTATAACGAAGAAGTTATAGCATTTTTAAAACTGGACCAGAATGTATTTTTATAAAAATAGTGAGCTGTTTGATAATTAAAATGGGGTTTTTGAACGTTTTCGAGTCCGTTTGAGCTATACAACCTTAACAAATATTGTAGTATTACTTAAATATTCTCTATACGCGTCGGAAACTTTCAAAAATATTATATGGTAAGCGAGATAGGATTTATAAAATTGATTACTTAAAGATAATGGTAAAGTATTTAATGATGGATAAAAATGGCGAATTAGACGTAAACGTTATTGATTTATAGAACTAAAATGCAAACTATTAAGTGGTGATATAATGTTATAAAAATATACTTGCATCATTTCATTTATTTTCACTCTCCCAAGACGACCCATTATTTAATAGGTTGCTTTCGAGACTTATTTTGACGTCCTACTTACTTGATTTTTCCCAAATCAATACTTTTGCCTAACTTGAGTTTATAGCCCCGCTTTAACTTGTTTATCACTACTTTATAAATCTCGGGGTGAGATATACTGCTTGTTTTACTTTTGGACGCAAATACCTTTCTTTTTAAATGATTACGGATTAGCATAAGTAGCGATGATCCACTATGCCCAAATTATCATGAGTCGTTAATTACTTTGTGTAAGCGCGAGTGTTATAAATAGATCTATTTGGGATTGACACTCCGTTCGGGTAAGTTAAGCGCTTACTAGTTTCGGAGGACCAAACTAACAGACGTATACCATGTCGGACTTAGGGTGTTGCGGATTGAACACCTACTCAGGAACATTAATTGCATTAAATTGCATACATACTTTGTTGTAGCTTCGGTGTCATGAGCTTAGTGCAATCGTAATTACTTTTGTGATATCGTATGTGTTACAATAGTCATGCCTTACTAAATCTTGCGGCCCAACCTTACTTACTTACTTAAACATATGAACTCACCAACTTTATGTTGACATTTTAAAGCATGTATTTCTCAGGTGCAAATCAAAAGAAAAGAAAGATGGAGTGCAGCCTGTAGAGCACATGTAACGCACAGTCGGGTTGCTCGTCGTGTTTCGCATGCTGGATCGTCTACTATTCTATGTTCTTCCCGTGCTATGGTGTATTTGATGTGCATGGAGTCCTCATCCTTCAAGAATATTTTCTTGGATTTTCCGCTTGCATTAAATCATTTCCTCGTTGTATTAAACTATGTTTTTCCGTTCGATGCAAACTTATGGGACCATTGTTAAAATTTATTTATTTAAATCGTATCAACGAAGTTACCTTTTTAACGATTAATTTAGAGGTCGTTCTGTTATATCTTGTGCTTATGTATTATGAAGTAACGTCCCCGGTTACCTTTCCGCTGCCACATATTTTTAGGGTGTTACATATTGGTATCTAGAGCCAAGTTTATAGAGAACTAGGTTGCATATTTTACCTAGACTATAACCATTTTATAAACATTGCATCACATAAAACTTTTTTTCATCTGCATACACACTACTTGCTTACATGACTTATACTTGCGTTTACTTTCCCTTGCGTACATTTCTACAATTACCTTATATAAAAGTTATTTACATAGACATTTGGTTGTCACAGCACTATGTCTTGTTCTACCATCTCATACGAGTCCATAGCCGAGAGTATGGGATCGTCTATCGCATCTGCTATGGTTCCCTACCCTGCACCGAATGATGATTCAGAGTCTGAACCCTTTGAGGACCCTGCATCACCGGTTGCTTCAGACTTTGATTATGCTGAGCCCTATTTTAATTCGGAGCCGTTCTTGGACTGCGTATCACCAACTGTCTCTGTAGCTTCGGATCCAGATGATGAGCCACTCGGCTCACCCGATACTACTGACTACTATGGAGGGTATGGGTTTCTGAGGAACACCCCTCATAAGACGACTCTATTGATGCTTTGTCTAACACCGATGAGCCGTTATCGGCTCAAGCCGCACCTGATATTTCTCCTGAGTCACCACCAACTTTTTCTCCTCCTACCGCTCCTTATAGACGACGCGAGACCGTACAGGGAACAAGGAAGACTGTCCGCCCTCAGTCGAATCTATCACCGTCTACTTTGGCACTCATTGCTGATTGGACTGCTGCACCACTAGTTCCTTCACCTCCACCATCTCTATTATCACCACTATCATCACCTACCGATACAATCACCTGCTTATTCTGGACCATCCTGCAGGAGGTCCTGCTTTTCATCACCATTAAATTCACCCCATTCATTATCCCCACATCACAAGAGGTGTAGAGTGTCGCCTACACCATCATTGCCTACAGCAGGAGAGTTAGATAGCAGCAACATTGCTTTCTGTGCTTATTGAGTTGTTACCACCTCGCAAGAGGTTTACTACTATGGAGAGGATTGTGACCTTGGAGATAGAGGTTAAGTCATTGACAGCTGGACTCATGGAGGCAGAGATTTAGATTGCTGCTCACCAGAGAGATGACATTGCTAGAGATGTTAGAGAGGCTGGGATCATCGATCGACTTAAGGGAGTCAAGGACACCTTGCGAAGGAGATAGATAGATCATATCCTTGTAGCTATGTTATAGTCTACCAAGCATCGAGTTAGTACTCGGCTGGTAGCTTTTGATGTGACGCTTGTATTTTTTTTTTAAAAACAATTACTAAGTATTGAAATCTATTGATGTTGGTTTTGATTACACTATATTGTGATGTTGATTTATTTATTTCTTTGGTTGATTCTCTTATATCTTTGCGTATTGTGATATCATTATTATTATACCACTACGTGTCGTGATCTCGTTATTTATTATATCTATTGCATGACGTGGTTATGGTTGTATGAAATCTCATGTGTGTTGTATTTCTTGTGATTTTGAAGAAAATGTTATCCAGAAAATAATGAAACTCCGAAGCCATTGAAGAGTTGATAGCCCAACGCGTTGCTGATGCGTTGGAAACTTATAAGATACATCAGAAACAAAGAATAGTAGAAAATGGCAATGAAAATGGGGAGTGCAGTCATTTGATGGGAGGATTGGCTGAAGGAGGAGTGCATATACTGGGGTGTAGTACAAGGAATTCTTAAACTGACAACTCTAACTTCATGGGGCTGTAGGATTAGGCCGATGGTCTTGAAAATGGAAATCTGATATTTATATAAGTAACTGTGATGTGGAGTGTCAAGTAAAGTATGCCACTTGTACCTTGCTGAATAGTGCTCTAACATGATGGAACTCCCATATTAGAACTGTTAGACATAATGCAGCCCATGATGCAGCCGAAAAGTGAGTTGTGGAATCTGACGGTGAAGGGCACCGATGTTGTGGGTTATACACAACGTTTTCAATCATTAGCTTTGTTGTGCCCAAGAATGGTTCCCGAGGAAGAGGATAAGGTAGAAAGGTACATTTGGGGTCCATCTGATAACCAAGCTAACTCAGAAGAGTGTGAAGCTTAAATGGGGAGAGAAGGAAGAAGCGGCATTTCAATTGTTAAAGTAGAAATTGTGTAGCGCGCCGATTTTGGCCTTGCCAGAAGGGACTAAGAACTTTATAGTTTATTGTGACGCTTCACATAAGGGTTTGGGTGCCATATGAATGCAGAATGAGAAAGTGATAGCTTATGCTTCCTGTCAACTCAAGATACATGAGAAGAATTATACAACTCATGATTTGGAGTTAGGAGCCGTAGTGTTCGCTCTAAATATTTGGAGGCACTACCTGTATGTAACTAAATGTACCGTGTTCACCGATCATAAAAGCTTGCAACATATCATTGATCAAAAGGAGTTGAACATGAGGTAACGTCGATGGTTGTAATTGCTTAGTGATTACGATTCTGAAATTCATTATCGCCCGAGGATGGCGAACATGGTGGTAGATACTTTAAGCCGAAAAGAACGGATTAAGCCACTATGAGTTCGAGCCTTAGTTATGACTATTGGTTTAAACCTCCCACTTTAGTTTTTGAATGCTCAAGCCAAGGCAATGAAGGAAGAGAATGTCAAGGAAGAGAATCTTCGTGGCATGAATAAGGAGTTCGAGACTCGTCCCGATGGGACTTTCTATATTAAGAAACAGAGTTGGTTACCATGTCTTAGAGGATTGAGGGATTTGATTATGCACGAATCGCATAAGTCTAAGTATTCTATTCATCCGGGATCCGAAAAGATGTATCATGATTTAAAACGATTGTATTGGTGGCCCAACATGAAAGCAAAAATTGCCACCTATGTTAGCAAGTGTCTAACATGTTCAAAGGTCAAAGCTGAATATCAAAAACCGTCTGGTTTATTGGTACAACCAGAAATACCCCAATGGAAATGGGAGAAGATCACCATGGATTTTATCACGAAGCTACCCAATACATCAAGTGGATACGATACAATTTGGGTGATCGTTGATCGTCTCACTAAATCTGCGCACTTTTTACCAATGAAGGAAACTAATTCGATGGAGAGACTAACGAGACTCTACTTGAAAGAAGTTGTCTCGAGGTATGGAGTGCCAGTCTCTATCATCTCTGACCGTGATAGCAGATTTACATCACGTTTCTAACAATCAATACAGAAGGCTTTGGGTACTCGTTTGGATATGAGTAATGCATACCATCCGTAGACTGATGGACAAAGTGAAAGAACCATTCAAACTCTTGAAGATATGTTACCCGCTTGCGTGATATATTTTGGTAATGGTTGAGATAAGCATGTACCGCTAGTGGAGTTCTCCTACAACAATAGTTATCATACTAGCATCAAGGTCGCGCCATTTGAGGCACTTTATGGTAGTAAGTGTCGATCACCAGTTTGCCGGGCCGAAGTTGGAGATAGCCAACTTACTGGTCCAAAGATCATCCATGAAACTACTGAGAAGATCATTCAAATCAAAAGCAGAATCCAAGCCTCGTGTGATTGTCAGAAGATCTATGCCGATGTGAGGCGTAAACCTCTAGAGTTTCAGGTTGGGGATAAAGTCATGTTTAAGGTTTCACCGTGGAAAAGGGTTATCCGCTTTAGCAAGTGGGAAAAGTTAAACCCGAGGTATATTGGACCTTTCAAGGTTTTATACAAAGTCAAAATCGTTGCTTATAGACTCAAACTTCCTCAACAATTAAGCAAGGTTCACAACATGTTTCATGTGTCGAATTTAAAGAAGTGTTTGTTTAATGAATCGCTCGTTATACCGTTGGATGAGATCCAAATTGATGACAAGCTCCACTTTGGGGAAGAGCCCGTGGAAATTATGGACCGAGAGGTGAAGCGGCTGAAGTAAAGCCGCATCCCAATTGCCAAGGTTCTATGGAACTCTAGAAGGGGTCCAGAGCTTACGTGGGAACGTGAATATCAATTCCGCAGCAAGTATCCGCATCTCTTCACCAACACCACATCGAATGTCAACTCAAACTGAATTTCGTGACGAAATTCTTTTAACACGGAGAGACAATGACAATCTGTATTTTCTAGGTCATTACACGTCAATAAACTCAAAACTATTTACTTTGAACCTTTACGTGTAACCGATAAGTTAAATCACGTAAACTGAAAAACATTTTTAAACGTAAACCGGCATTGAAAAAATATAAGTTTACATCAAATATGTGTTATATGACTATTACAAGTTAATTTTATCTACATAATTTATTTTGCAAGTTTTATGTAAACACTCAAGTTTACCGGTTTAGCTCATGCATGCATGCATTTGGCATTACCACCTTAGTATATATATACATACACTTATCTAATAAATAAAAATACCAAAAATTTGAATTTTTTTCCATCCCTTTTTGCTTAAACCATCTCATGTGGTGTCCAAATGAGGCAAATGAGATATTATAGACTTAAGCCTTACCATTATTAGGTGTTACTTCCACTAAGCATGAACATGTGACCAAGAGACTCCCTAATACCCATTCCTACCATCATTAGAGGTATATTAACCAGCCAAAAAGAGCACACACCACCAATTATGTAGTGATCTCTTATTAACCACCTAAAGACACTTTAAACCCTTCCTAAAATGTCTGAAAATGCAAGTAAACATATAGGCTTCTCAATCACTTCATTTACTACCAAAAACACACATACCTCTCACTCTTTCTCTCTAAGAAATCGACCAAGAAAAAGAAAGGCAAGAACAAGTGGGTTTTGATATTTTTCAAGTATATTTCAAGAAGTCTTAAGGGTTTTGGTTATAATCAATAATATTTGGGTTTGATTTAGGTGTTATACTAGTAATCTCATCATCTCATCTTCCTAAGGTTCACATTCTCATCTCATATTTTCAGATCATACATTTTGTTATAATCACTACATTCATGAATTTATATCACCACTAGTTTTTGTGTTAAAGGTTTTTCTAAAAGAAACAAGTAAACCATTAAATGACAAAATAAACAAGAAATCCACTTTAAATGAAATTCTTTGTAATCAAAGATTGTAAAATGGATAATAAAAAATGTTTACATACAATATGGAACTATACATATTTTAGTCACTTCATAAAATTACGCTTGTTGAAACTATTAACTTTCATCCGTGTTAAACAGATGGTATACAGTAAACTATAAACCGTAAAGGTTAGTTATGTTTTGTTCATGTTCTTAATTTTATGTTAATTCTTTATAAATTGGTGGAAGGGACTGGGTAAGTATGATTTGTTGTTGGATGGAGTAGTTATTCTTGGTCGAAAATTGTAAGAAAGGCGTATTAGGCTATTATAGAGTTTTTGCAATTATCTACGTGGGTGAAAAATAGTGGTAGAATAGAAATAAATAGTTGATGTCCAGATTTTCTTTAAATATTTTCATATAATAAATCTTGACTTGAATAGCCAAGGCCTTGAAAATAGATTGTTAAACTTAAATACTTAACGTCGTGGATAATAAAAACTGATAAAAGATCAGACTTACAAAAACCGAATGAGATAACTGGTCAAAAAGCAAGTTTAGTAAATTATATTTCGGCATAACTGTTTTATATAAGTATTCTGTCAGACTCTGTCCATGTACTCCTGTTCTAGATGTACAATAGACTCTCTTTCTATGACTCCTTACCGGCTCCCGAGGTCGGGAAATGTTTATTGTAGATATTTCGTAGAGTCGGAACACTTTTCTTTTCTTGTCAAAAATTATATCTATGACTTCTCTGTTCTGTGAATCATTATAACGAAGAAGTTATAGCATTTGTAAAACTGGACTAGAATGTTTTTTATAAAAATAGTGAGTTGTTTGATAATTAAAATGGGGGTTTTCGGGCGTTTTCAAATCTGTTTGAGCTATAAAAACCTTAGAAAATATTGTAGTATTATGTATATATTTTATATGCGTCGAAAACTTTCAAAAATATTATTTGGTAAGCGAGATATGATTTATAAATTTGATTACTTAAAGATAATGTTAAAATATATAATGATGGATAAAAATGGCGAATTTGACGTAAATGTTATTTTGACTTATAGAACTAAAACGCAAACTATTAGGTGGTGATATACTGTAACAATCCGTATTTTTAGGTCATTTTACGACGTCATTTATTTCACTATTTATTTTTAGTCTTGTACGCGTTTGCTTTTAATTTTAATCGTATAGTTAAATTGCGTAAGCTAAAAATTATCATTTAATGTAAACGGGCATCAAACAATTAAATGTTTACGTCAAGAAAGCGTTAGATAATTATTTAGAGGATTATTATTAACTTTGCACATTTTATTGGTTACGTAAAGTGTTAACGTTTCATGATAAAATACGTTTAGGCATTCACGAAACCACCAAAACTTTTCTACACTTCAACAAATACTCATTTTTATACCTAATACTTAAAGTTTTTATAAAAATTCACCCATGTTATCCTATTGGCCGAATTCTACTTGAAAGAAACCACCAAGGAAGATAAATGATACAAGTATACACTTTATATTTAACCTTTACTCATTAAACTTCAAGTAACACAAAATATCAACAAAAATCATCTAGCCATTTCCCTCCCCCAAATTTTTGGATCATATGTAGTCCCTAGGGGACCAAGAGCACACAAACTATCTTCTAAAGTCTTGTACAACTTAGAATCATTAAACCTAGAGTACATGACTAGTGTTTAGACCAAATATCTTCCATGTTTTACTCATCTTGTCCTTAAGACTTTCCTAATAGTAGTTTTGACTAGTCCTAGTAGTATATATACATGCATAACTAGAAGAGAACACACATACACTCATTTACTTAAGTGAAAACAACACAAATCTCTCTTTGTCTCTCCTCTATCCTACGGCCAAACATAAACACCCTACATAATTCATACAATTTTATTTACCATATATATTTATTTTCTCTGTCCGGAGCTACTTATACAAGTGATCTTAAATACATATCTTATACGACTTATACCCAAGAAGGTTTGAAGGTTTAGTTAAGCATTTAAGGTTTAATTAATCATTTGCAAGGTTTAAACAAGAAAGTGCAAGATTAGGGTTTTCTAAGTATTGGAAGCTTGGGTTTAATATCTAAACTAGGGTTTAGATCTTATTGTTCATCATCTTACTTCATATTAAGGTCATATAAAACTCTTAAACTCTTTACATTCATGATTTTATGTGTATATATCCTCTATGTAATAAATCACCATCTAGGAATATTATTAACATCTAAAATGGATTTTTACATTTGTTCATAGTTTGATAAACTTTGTCACATGTTATATTAATGTTAAGATCATTTTGTAATAAAAGTATAAGTATTATACAAGTGTTGGTTTATTTATATAAAGTATATATAAACTAGTTACTTAAAAGGTTACTTAATAAGTTTATAAGTAAAAGTGATGTGAGGACTTGTTATCATGGACATTTCTTGGACAAATGATGGACTAAAAGACCTAACATATATGAGACTTGTGATATAAAGGGTTGTAAAGGACTTGTAGCAAATTATCTAAGCTAAAAAGTTATAAAAACAAGTTTAAACACATTTTTAACAAAAAGATCAAAAGGTTCTGTTTTAATTCGAAAAATAATGTATTTATTTTATATTTTTATAAAATACTACATGTTACAAGGATTGTAGACATATAAAGAACTCGAAAAACCGAGCTATAACGAAGAAGTTATGTTATTTGCATGTTTATATAATTAAATATATAAAAATACTTTATAAAAATTACTGTTCACATCAGATACTTTGTGGAAAATACTTTATAGAACTTTTAATTACGAAGACGCGCTCGAAAGAATCACTAAAACCGGAGTTAAAACAAATAAGATATGACGTTTACGAGTTTACGATAATTAAGTTTATAAAAATAAATTTATAAAAGTGTATGAACAGTAAAAAGCACTTTTCATCAGAGTGTTGAAAATACAAAAATGTAATATTTTGATAACTCTTCTTAATACGAAGTCGTGGACGTAAAGAACGTACAAAACAGACTTAAAATGAGAAAGTTACGTCATTTTTACTAACGTGATATTTATAAACATTTTAACTTTATATATATGGTATTAGTTATTCAAAGTACTTAGTACTCATACGACCTATAATTAATTAGGTTGCAATTGGACATTTATGTGATGCATTTCATTCTGTGATTTACATTGTTGATTCATTCACTCAAGGTGAGTTTATAGCCCCACGTTTTACTTGTTTTACAGATACTTTACAACTTTTGGGGTGAGAACATGCTTGTTACCAAATTCAATTGCATGATTGGTTTGAATTCATTACATGTGCATTTACAATTCGTTTCACAAACTGGTCTACATACTCAATTACTTATTTTGGGACGAAATACATTGCTTGTTTCACTCTGTTTTGAAAACAAGGACATTATTTTACTTTTACCCAAATGATTACGGATTAGCTTAAGGGATTAAACTGTTAACTACGAGTTGGTAGGTGCGAGTGTTATAATATAGATCTATTGGGGTGTGACAATCCTCGTTCAGGTGATTAGCTATCACTGGACAAACGAACGTTATACCATGTCGGAGTACGGAACTATACATACATGAGTGTGAACTTTTACCGTGCCTTGAATAAAGTGGCATACACCTAAGTCTGAGCCGCAGTTTCATGAACTTAGACTAATCGTAATCCTTGTTTTATACACATGTGAATATTTACGTTGCCTTGAATAAAGTGGCAATACATACTTTGAACAATGGTGGTCCAACTATACTTAACTTTTTGTGACTATTTGAGGATTGAAATGGTCATGCATACTTTACAACTTTTTGATTTCCAACATTCATACGTACATTTTTGTGGCTATTATAAGGATTGAAATAGTCATACATACTTTATGAAACTTTGGTTCAACATTTATACATAAACAAACCTATGAACTCACCAACTTTATGTTGACACTTTTAAGCTTGTTTTTCTCAGGTGAATTAGATGCTTGGCTTACTTGATGTGCATTGGAGTCTAAACGTTACAAGACTACATTCATGGATTTCTACAAACAAATCTCGTTGTGTTATTTCAGTCTTACATTATTGACGCAAACTTTGGGGCCAGCGTTATAACAAATTCAGATTTTGGTTAAATCAACGAGATTACTTTTCAAATGACTCATTTAGAGGCCGTTCTCTCATACCTTGTGCTGTTGTATTATGAAGTAATGCTCCCGGAAACATTTTCCGTTGTGACCCATTTTTGGGGGTGTTACGGATTGGTAATCAGAGCCAAGGTTATAGAGAACTAGGTTGCATATCTTACCTAGACTATAACCATTTTCAACAATCACATTTTTAAAAGATTTTTACGGGACATACATACACTGTTTGTTGCATTAGTTAGTCATACTCGATGCTTACATGATTAATATACGTGTTTATATTATTGTACGTATATTACTACTAGTCTTATATAATATACTTATATAGGTTTAATTTTGTTGTTACAATAGTCATGTCGCGTTTATGATTTTATGAAATCTGACGTGTATTATATTTTCTTGTGATTTGGAAGAAAATAGAACCAAAGAAAAGAACCACAAGGGCATCACCAGCCACAACAACCACCACCACCACCACACCGGTCATCAATGCCCAGCTTAAGGCATTGATTGACCAAGGCGTTGTTGATGCATTGGCAGCACGTGACACTAACAGAAGCATGAATGGCGATGACAACCATAATTCGGGAACAGGTGTAAGGAGACAAGCTCCTCTTGCTCGTGAGTGAACTTACCCAGACTTCATGAAATGCAAACTACCCCTATAAATTAAGGTACTCAAGAGTGTTGATTGACTCAGTGGTTTAAAAGAATGGAAACTGTGTTCTGTATAAGCAACTGTACTGTGGAAAACCAAATCAAGTTTGCCACTTGTAGTCTTCTTGGAAGTGCTCTTTAATGGTGGAACTCCCACGTTAGGATTGTTGGTCATGACATTGCATACGCGATGACTTGGACAACATTGAAAAAGATGATGACCGACAAGTACTACCCAAGGGGCGAGATTTTAAACTGAGATTGAGATGTGGAATCTGAAGGTTAAGGGTACTGATGTGGTAAGCTACGACCAACGTTTTTAGGAACTGTCATTGATGTGCGATAGGATGTTTCCTGAAGAGTCGGATAAGATCGAGAATTATGTTTGTGGCTTGCCCGACATGATTTACGGAAGTGTGATATCATCTAAGCCTAAGACAATGCAAGATGCAATTGAATTTGCAACTGAACTAATGGATAAAAAGATCAGCACTCTTTGTTGAACGTCAAGCTAAAATAAAAGAAAACTTTAATAACAACGAACCAAGCACATCAATAACCACCCAAGAAGCAAGGTGTGGGCTATAGCTTATGTACGATGGTCCGATAAAAGAAGGAGTATGCTGGAACTCTACCGTTGTCAACAAGTCAAGTTCATCCACAATGGCCAGTACACTATAAAGTGCGCAAACTGCAAGAGAGTTGGTCACTTGACCCGAGACTGTAAGAGTCCTGCTACTACTAACAATCAAAGAAACCTTACTTGCTATGAATGTGGGAATCAAGGGCATTACAGGAGTGATTGCCCAGAGTCAAAGAATCAAAACCATGGAAACCAAGCTGAAGGTACTGAAGCATGGGGAATGTGCATACCTTAGGGGAGGAGAACTAATCAACGACCTTAACGACCTGGAGATTGATATCAATGCTTAGACTCGAGATCCTTTAAGAAATCTCGTATGTAACTTTTTCTTAAATTTCTGGTGTATCGAATAGAAATCAAATTATCTTATCCCAATTAATGGTTTAAAAAAATCCCGTAAAAAATAATGTCCAAATTTAATTTAAACACTTTCAATAGTAAGTCCAGAATTAATAACACTTATTTTGATGAAAATGAGTATTGCATCGTTAGTCCTCAATTATACATGGCCAGATCAACTATGTATAATTCAGGAAGGACTATGCCATGCTGAGAGTAGTAACCATGTAACTTTTGTCAATAAATCCACTTTTACTTACATCCTTGAAAAGCGAAGTTCTGTTTGCGTATTCATAAAACGCATTTACTTTGGTAAGTCGAATTAGTAACCCTAACAACTAAGTAGACCTTTACTCCATCTTACTATAAAGTCGATATCATCTTATACCAAATCCTAAGCCAAGAAGCCGAGACACATCACTAGTCGCCCTAGGACAATTCGCTATCAAACTTGCTCACCAAAAGAGTTATGCCGATGTGAGACGTAAGCCTTTATAATTTCAAGTTGACAACCGAGGTACGCTTAAGGTATCACCTTGGAAAGGAGAAGTACGCCTTGGAAAACGGGGGAAGCTAAACCCCAGGTAAGTTAGACCATCCAAGGTGATGGAAAATGTTGGATCTGTTGCTTACAAGATTGAGCTACCTCAAGAGTTGATCAGGGTTCATAATACGTTCCACGTATCCAACTTGAAGAAGTGCTATACCGACGAACCATTAGCCGTTCCGTTGGATGGACTCCATATTGATAACAAGCGTCATTTTAGCGAGGAACCCGCAGAAATCATGGTTCGAGAAGTCAAACGGTTGAAGCAAAGTCGTATCCCAATTGTCAAGGTTCGATGAAACCTCAGGTGAGGTCCTGAGTTCACATGGGAACATGAAGATCAATTCCAGAAGAAATATCCACACCTCTTCATAGAAATCGCACCACCTCAAGTGCGCGTCTTAACCTATGAGGACAAGGCTCATTTAACGGGGAAGACCTATAACACCCCATGTTTAGGTACATTTATACGATTATTTAAATTCACTATTTATTTTAGTATTGAACGTGTTTGCTTTTAACGGAAATCGTAAGTTAAATCGCGTAACTAAAAACTCACGTTCAATGAAAACGGGGCTCAAACAATTAAATGTTTATTCAAGCAAGTGTTAGATAATTATTTGGAGTTATAATTATTATCTTGCATATTTGATTGTTATTGTTTACGTAAGTGTTTACTTTTGCGATAAAAACGGTTAGGCATTCCCGGAACACCAAAACCTTCTACGCATCAAACAAATTCCCATTTTTTATACCAATGCACACAGTTTAAATAAAAAATCACCCTTGTTACACCTTGGCTTAATATATCAAAAAAAGAATCAACAAGACTTACAAATTGCAAGTAATATCTTTATACATGTAAACTATAACTTGTAACTTTAATATAATGCAAGATATTTTGTATAAGACCAAAAATCACCTAGTACTTCCTCCCCATCCCGAATTTCATGGGATAACTCCCATATTAGGGAACCAAGAGCACACAAACACTTAGTCAAGACTTGTACAACTTATAACTCATAATACCTAAGACTAGTAACTAATGAACTTGACCAAGACTTCCTTGAAACCCTTATTGTGTCTTGGATTCATAAACAGCACAAGTGTTCTTTGACTAGTCTTGAAGGTATATAAGCTTGCCACTAGAAAGATACAGATACACATTTCATTTCTTAAGGTGAAAACAACTCATTCTCTCCCTTTGTGCTCCTCCTACCCACGGCTCACACTCAAAACCCTAAATAATCCATACCAAAATTATTTACAACATTTACAAACATTACTACATCATATCTAAGATATCCCAAGGTGTATAGAAGGTTTGTTTTAGAGTTTACAAGTGTTAAAGCAAGAAGGTTCAATATTAGGGGTTTCTTTGGGATTTAAGGTTTTCAAGGTGTTGGAAGCTAGGGTTTGTTTGCTTAACCAAGGTTTAAAACATTGTTGTTCAGCAGCATACATCATTACTAAGTTGCATTCGGGCGTTTAACGACCACATTTTCTTTATACTTGGATTATCATTCACTCGAGGTGAGTTTATAGCCCCATGTTTTACTTGTTTTACATATACTCTACAACGTTTGGGGTGAGAACGTGCTTGTTATCAATTCCATTTACATGATTGGTTTGAATTCATTACATGTGCATTTACAATTCATTTTACAAACTGGTCTACTTACTCAATTACTTATTTTGGGACGAAATACATTGCTTGTTTCATTTAGTTTTTTTAAAAAAGGACCTTACTTTACTTTTACCCAAATGATTATGGATTAGCTTAAGTAGATTGAAACTGTGAATTACATAGAGGGGAGCCGCCGACATGTTATGAAATAGATCTATTCGGGTGTGACAGCCCCGTTCGGGTGATTAGCTATCACTGGAGACGAACGTTATAGCATGTCAAAGCACAACATTTATACGAACATGAACACTTATGGTGCCTTGAATAAAGTGGCATACATATGAGTCTACGCAGCAGTTTCATGAACTTAGAGTAATCGTAATTATTGTTTTATACACACTTGAATATTTACGTTGCCTTGAATAATGTGGCAAAACATACTTTGAACAATGGTGGTCCAACTACACATAACTTTTTGTGACTATTTGGGGATTGAAATGGTTGTGCATACTTTACAACTTTTTGATCTCTAACTTTCATACATACATTTTGGGGAACATACAAGGATTGAAATAGTTAACAAACTTCAGCAAAACAATTGGTCAACGTTTATACATACAAAAACCTATGAACTCACCAACTTTATCTTCAACATGTTCAAACATGGTCTTCAAATTAAGAAGTAAGAAATTATCTATGTAATTCACTGGCTCTGTCTTCTTAAATCTAGCTTTAACTATGCTCCAAAGAACTTCCAAGTCTTCTCTATCAAAGTTTTTAAGCATCTTTCCAAAAGTTAAATACATCTGAGAATTACCATATGCTCTGATAATTTAGAAATACCTTTTATTTCCTTCTTTGTAGATCTTGTAGTCAACAATGGCTGGAGATTTGGTAGACAAAGATGTAACATCAATAGTTACATCATCTCCATCATCTGGAACTATTTCCAAACATTGTTTTAGTTCTTCAAACTCTTTGTCTTCTTCCAACTTTTGCTTCTTGGTAGACTCTTGTTGAAGATCTTCTCCTGCTCTCTAAGAACTGCTTTCTTGTGCTATCTCTGCTTCAGATTTCTTGGAACTCTCTTCCAACAACTATGTATCCATATCTATAAATGTGTTTACCCTTTTCATAGCTTTGTCAAATAACTTCTGAATATCATCAAAGCTTTTGTTCTTCAATTGATTGTGCTTATATCCAGCCATATTTTTCAAATAAGTAGACATTATACTTCTCTTTTGAGCTTTAGTTGGTGGTTTGTTCTTCTTTTATTTTGCTCTCATTGCTGCAAAGTGTTTCTTTCTTGCTTCTAAGAGTTGTACAAACAACTTAGACTTCTCTTTAATACTCAACTCCTCTTGTTCTTCTGCTTGCATTTGTTGAGCCATTTGATAATCAGCATCTATCATTGCTTGCAGATTATCCCATGAAACAATGTTGGCTTCTTCTTCTCTTTGAGCTTTTTCTCTGGCAAGCCTTTCTTCTTCTTCTTCTTCAGCTTGTAACTTAAAAGTAAGTTCTCCATCAAGACTGATTTGATCTTTCTTCTTCATTTTAATAGGTTCTTCTACCATAATCCCTTTGCCTTTGTCCTGTGCCTTGACCTGTGATAGTTGTTGAGAAGAAACTGTTGGTTTAGTTGCTTCCTCCTCTTCATGAATAACAAGCCATTTTGCTCTGGGTCTTGTGCTAACAGCTATAATTGTTGTAGCAACAGTTGTTGTTGTTGTAAGTGTTGGTGTTGTTGTTATTGATTCACTTGGCTCTTCTACAACATTGGCTTTTTCCTGAACTTTTGCACTTTTTAAAGTTGTAAGTGCTTGAGCCAAAGTGACTTCATCAACACTTAAATTCACATCTTTAACAGTAACTTCTGGTTCTGCTAACACCTCATCACCATCAATAATACTTGTATCAAACATTTCTTCATCACCATACCTCTCCTGAGTTTCATGAACCAATGTAATCTCTACATCTTTATCAATATCATCAATTTCCTCCCATGTTTAGATGCATCCTCCTGATCACCTAAACTAGCTTCTTCAGATGAAATCACTCTTGCAGATCTACCAACCTTGTATAATATTTTGAGCTTGTGAGTTCTTGACCCTCCTTTCTTCTCTAACTTCTTGACTCTCAGTTTTAAACTTGTAATCTCCTAAGCTTAAGCAGTCTTTGTTTTCTCCAGATCAATAACTCTATTTTGCAAGTTGGTACATAATTCTATCAATTCCTGAAGGATCAATCTATCCTCACCACTTCGAAGTGTGTTACCTCTTGCGAGCAGTAGATCATTGGAAAATTTAGATACTATCTCAGACCTAGTCTGAGCAATTGTATCCCTTATGGTTTCTTGGCGCCTAGGACCACCACCTGAACTAGTTCCTGGGGAACTTCGTTCATTAGGTGTTGCCTTGGATTGGATCTTATTGATGTTACCCCTGTCCTGCTTTGCATCTAAGCCAATAGCAGTAGTGACAGCCCTTTCTAAACTGTCATCCCTCTCCTTATAGACAGCCTCATTTGCAACATTGGTTGTAGGACCACTAGGCTGAGGTACCTCAGTGTCCTTTCTCTTTGGCCTTCTTGATCTTTGTTTCTTTTGGGGTTGAGATGTTGATGGTTGAATAATAGTGGGTGTGTGTTGGGGATCAGTGGGCATTGTTGAACCTTCACCCTGTTCTTGTTGAGCTTGTACCATCATTGTAGGAAATAAGGGTGTGTCCCTTCCAGAAAAGCCTTTCCCTAACATTCTCATGTTCAAAAATCTTCCTTAGTGTGAGAGGGTGTAACTAAATACCTTTTGTGACTTTGCATCCCTTCAAGTTGTTTCTCCAAAAATACTTGCACAAACCTTGGATACATCAAGAATTTACCAGCATTATCCAAGTTTTTCACCATACTTTCAAATATGTACTTTGAACAGTTGAACTTTTGGTTTGTTGCTAGGCAGATAATTATAGAATTCATGGTGCTACTAAATTCATTCCATGTAGTAGTCTTAGCACTTAGGCATTGCAAAATGGTATGAATAAGGAATTTCCATTATGGAGAAAAGAATGCCTTATAGAATGTAAGCTTCTGTGAAAGTTTTTCATACCCCATCCATGTAAGTTCTTTAAAAATGGTAGCATTTGGCAAGCAATCCATACCTTCCTCATCATTCAGTTGAAGGTCACGTCTAACAGATGCTTCAGTAACAATTATCTTCTTCCCGTCCACTAGGGCTTGTAACTGTACTTCCCCATTGATAGTTTTTGCCTTGACGGTAGCCCAGAATTGTTCAATACATGAAGTATAGATCGTAGGATTAACCGTTAGTGCATACTTGATAGTGTGTGCATTAAGAAAATCCACTATCTGCTCAAACTCTTCACTTTTAGCGGGTTTAGCCAAAAAAGCGACTAAATTGTGAGTATCAGCAAACTGTAGGGTCGTCATTGTGTTAGGTTTTGATGTTGAATGATGAAATTGAGTTAGGGTTTATGATTAGAGAGTATATGATTGAATGAAATCGATTAAATGAGTGAATGAAAACCCTTAATCGAAGTATTTATGAAACTACCCTCAACAGCATTAACGTTCACCAGCAGTTGTAAGTTATGCCTAGCAGCATTAACTTTCAACAGCAGTAGTAAGTTTATGCCTAGCAGCATTAACTTTCCCTAACAGCAGTAAGTTTATGCCTAGCAGTATTAACTTTCCCCAGCAGTAGTAAGTTTATGCCTAGCAGCATTAACTTTGAATCACCAGCATAACTTCAATTTCATTCTAATCAGCTTTTCCATCATCAAATTAACATTTTAGCTCACAAAAACTCTCTATCTGTTTTTTATTTCTCTTAATTTTTTTTACTCACAATTCTCTCTTTCTATTTTTAAACAACTCTCTTTTTGTTTTTCAACTCACAAATTCTCTCAATTCTTTTACTCACCAAATCACTCTTTCTGTTTTTACGCATCTCGCTTTCTGTTTTTATTCGCACCAACTCTCTTAATTCTTTTTCTCACAATTTTCATAATGTTAATTATACTAGTAGTATTAAGTAAAACTAACAGCATTAACTTAGCAGTATTAAGTATAACTAGCAACACTAATTATACTTAACAGCAGAAACTTTTAATGACATGAATAACAGTACTAATTCATACAAAACTCTACAAAAACATAAAGAGATAAAAGATTTTAGAGATTTAACATTCCAATACTAGCAATCAAATATTGAAATCTACTTACATCAAAAGCTTTTGTAAGCAAATCTGCAATATTTTTGTCAGTATGGATTTTGACCATTTGAATCAATTTCTTTTCACTACAATCTCTAATAAAATGATGTCTGATCTCTATATGCTTTGTTTTTTAATGAAAAACAGGATTTTTAATTATGCAAATAGTACTGTTATTATCAATAAAGATTTTGGTATGCAAGAAATTATACCCATAATCAAGTAATTGATTCTGAATCCAAAGCACTTGTCCACAGCAACTTGAAGCAGCTACATATTCAGCTTCTGTTGTGGAATTTGCAACCACAGTCTGTTTCTTGCATTGCCATGATATTAATCTACTTCCAAGGAATTGACAACCTCTTGTTGTAGACTTCATATCTAAGCTTGATCAAGCATAATCACTATCAATGTATGCTACCAAATCAAAAAGAGAATCTTTTGGATACCAAAGGCCTAATTTTGGTTGACCTTTTAAGTACCTAAAAATCATTTTTAAGGCATGAAGATGTGAAACCTTTAGATTGACTTGGTATCTAGTACAGGCACACATTGCAAACATAATATCAGGTCTTGAAGAAGTAAGATACATCAATGAACCAATCATTAATCTTTATAAATGAACATCCACTTCTTCACCATCTTCATCCTTGAGAAAAAGCTTTCGAGTTTCCATAGGTGTGCTTGCTGTCTTGACATCAGTAAAACCAAATTTCTTCAAAATCTCAGTCACATACTTGTCTTGACTAAAAAAACTCCTATCCTTCTTCTGCTTTATTTGCAGTCCTAAAAAGAATGTAAGTTCACCTATAGAACTCATCTGAAACTTCTTATGCATCATCTTCTCAAACACAGTGCATAATGACTTCTTTGTAGAGCCAAAAATGATATCATCTACATATACTTGAACTAACAGAATATCACCTTTGTCCCTTCTGATAAACATAGTCTTGTCTATCTTTCCTTCTCTGAAACCCTTTGTCTAACATATAAGTTGGACAAGGTTTCATAACAAGCTATTATGGTGATTGATGCTCTTCCATAAAGTGGCCTTTCTAATTTGTATACTTATGTCAGGGAAGTCTGGATCTTCAAATCATGGTGAGTGACCATACAGTGTTATTCATACTTTAATTACCTCTACACATATAAAGAAAAGCACTATTGACATCTATCTGGTACACCACAAAGTCTTTAAATGAGGCATAGGCTAAGAATAGCCTAATTGCTTCAATTTTAGAAACAGGGGAAAAGACTTCATCATAGTCAATCCATTCTTCTTGTGTGTACCCTTGTGCAACCAATCTTGCTTTAGTTTTAATCACAATTCCTCTTTCACCCTTTTTATTCCTGAAAACCCATTTAGTCCCAATAGCCTTTTTTCCATTTGGTAACTCAACCAAAGTCCAAACTTCTTGTAACTTAAATTGTAGAAGCTCTTCCTGCATAGCCTCTATCTAGCTTGGATCTTTTAATGCATGAATTACCTTTTTGGGTTCTTCTTGTGATAAAAGGCAAGCAAATAAGCAATTTTGAAAATCTTTATGGTTTGTTATTTGCTGAACAGAACTAAACAAACCATGTTCTTCCAAATTCTTTGTCATTCTTCTTGTTTGAGGTGCTGAATTCAAGTCTCCAATAATTTGTTCAACTGGATGATCTTTGTGTATTCTTGTAGTTGGAATAGGACTGACAGGCATAAATGCATCCAAATTGTTCATGTCAGCCTCTGCACCAACATCTTCATCATCATCTGAATAAACAATATCTTCCAATTTAGGCATATTTGGATCATTTGGAAGTTCAATGCTTGTGTTTTCACCAACAACATTAACTTCATTTATGCTAGCAGCATTAACAATGTTAGTGATGTTAACATTATCCTCCTTCTCTTGATCATAACTTTCACCATCTTTACTTGAATCACCACCTTCTTTTCCTGGTTCTTCAGTAACCTTTTTTTCATCATCTCCTGAAGGTTTGAATCCAGCATCAGGAGAACTCTTTGAACTTTAAGAGAATGGTGGATCAACAGTCCACAATGGTAGCAGAATGTAATCTTTGCCAGGTACTGTCTCCATTCTAGCTTTACCTGCATCATCACATGCTTTTGTACCTGCATTACTATTAGACTGATTTCCTGCAACAACTGGCTTATAATTCATTGACTTTGTTAGTGCATCAATATCAAAAAGCCAATTTGGTCCACTTCCTGCAATATTAGGTGTATTCTCACTAAACTGGACATGCAGGTTCTCTTCAACTATCCTAGTTCTACTGTTGAATACTCTAAACGCTTTACTATTGATTGAGTACCCAACAAAGAATCCTTCATCAGCCTTACCATCAAACTTGCCTAAGTGATCTATGGTATTAAGAATACACCCAAATGGTCTCATAAATCCTAAAGCTGGTTTTCTACTAAGAAAAAGTTCATAAGGGGTCTTGTTATGAGGCTTAGTTACTAATACCTTATTTGCACAACAGCAAGCAGTCATTAACTGCTTCAGCCAAAAAGTTGTAGGTAGTTTGAATCAGCTATGCACTAGCTTATCAGCCTCAATTTGTGTAATATTTTTCCTTCTCAGCTACTCATTTTGTTGAGAAAGTTTCTAGCTACATTAAATTCTCTCTTAATACTTTTTCTCTCACAAAACTGATTCTTCTCTTATTCTTGAACGAGTTCAATTGTCACACCTAATTACCTGAACCCTTGGATCTTTTAGATTTTCTACTCCAGTTTATGAATGGACTTAAGAATGCACTAGTCTTCATTCTTAGTAGCTAGAAAGAAACCCAACTAACCCTACTGTAATCATTTGTGACAACTAGGCATTTACTCCTTTTCATTAAGCTTTTACGATGGTTGGACCAAACAAATCCATGTGAAACATATGTTAAGGTTGGCTGATTGAACTTACTGTTTTAGACTTACAAGAAGCTTTATGTTTCTTTCCCTTTTGACAAGAAACACAGGTTTGATGAATTTCAATAAGTTTTGAAGGTAAACCTCCTTACAAGGATTTCATAATACCAGTTTATTCATAGTTTTGAAGTTTATGTGTACAAGCCTCCTATGCCAAAGTTTAGATTCATTAGATGTGGCTTTTGCAAAGAGACAAGTTAGACATCCTTTAGGAACAATATTCTTTATTCTAAACTATTCATATTGTTTTTCTGAGGAAAATTAAGTAAAACTTGTCTTTCATCAGTTAACTTAAGTTTAGAGATAAACAATTCATTCAGTGTCATTAAACAGAGAACATATTCTTTTTGGTTCACACATTTGTGAGACACTAAAGAGGTTAAACTTTAACTCTTTTACAAAATACACATTTTCAAAATCTAAATTACCAGTTTTGATTGTACCTCTGCCTGTGATTTTTCCTCTTTTAGGGTTTCCTCCAAAGGCAACATATCCTCCATCAATCTCTTCATAGTCAGTAAGATAGGACATATTCCCTGTCATGTGCCTTGAGCATCCACTGTCAATCACTCCTTTCTCCTGCAAATCTTGTTGTGGATTGCCTGCAACTTAAGGTAAGAAAAATGATCTCTTTTGGGGATCAAAGCCAATCACCTGCTTGGATCTGCCTTGTGCATCAATATAATCAAACCTTTTTAGAATGGTTGATGCGCTGTTGTGTTTAGAAACATGGTCTATTACTTTAGTCTTTGGTTTCTAAACCCAATAAGCTGAGGCCTTAACAGCATTAACCTGGTTTCCTTAACAGCATTAAGTACTGCTTTTGGCCTAGCAGCATTAACTACTGCTTTTGGCCTAGCAGCATTAACATTTTTATTATTAACAGTATTAACCCTCTGATTAAAATTACTGTTTTTAAATATTGTATTCTTGTTAATGGCCCTTCTAACAGTTGAATGTGATTTATTAAAAACATTTGTCATTGGTCTTGCACTATTCACTATTGTTCTGGGTTGAGCAGTATTAACTGGTCTAGCAGTAGTAAGTGATACTAGGCCAGACCTCATTAATATTGCTTTTGGAACCATGTTCCTTTTAGGACTAGGGTGAGTCATTTTAGAAAAATTCTGGTGATTCACCCTTTGAGTATAGTTCCATACTGGTTTTACCATCTTTTTATTATTAAACTGTCTCTGATGGTTATTACAATTATACTGCAGGTGATCAAAACTTCCACATATATAGCAAGCCTTGTTAATCATCTCAAAATTACTTCCCAGTTTTTGAGACATTATATTATTCCAGTTTCTTTGGTTTCCTCTAGGACTATGTGTGTTCAGCCTATTTTGATTACCTTGTTTAACAGTTATTTTCCTAAGAGATTTTACTTGCTCTTTAGATTTAACAAACTCTATTTTAGCAAAACTAGGTTTAACAATTTTCTTTTCTATCTTAGCCTGAGGCACATCTTCTTCCTCACTATCAGACACCCAATCTTCAATAATTTAAGCACCATTATTCTTCCTAACAACCTTAGGCTTTGCTTTACTAGTCTTAGCTTCACTAGTCTTAGCTTCACTAGTCTCAACTACAGGCTTCTTAACTGTAGGCTCACTAACTACAGGCTCATTCACAAACTCTTCTAGACCAGAGAATGATAAATCAGGTTTTGGAGGCATAAATTTTCCTGTATAGGGAGGTGGAACAACATTATACCCTAAACCTGTTTTGCACTTATCAACTATCTGACAGTCTATTAGTTTGCTTAAGTTTTTAGATGAATTCTCAAAATTTTCTACTGTTAGCTGAATTTCATCTTTTTGTTTTTGAGCCAGTTCCAACTTCCTCCTAAGCTCTGTAATGGCTACTTCTCTTAAATGAATCTCACGTTTTAAGACCTTGATATCTTCCTCATAAACAGACTCATTTTTCTTATAAACTAGAAGTCTTGCTTCTACAGACTCTAAACCTGTTTTATAAGCAATAGCATTTAACTTAGATGTCCTTAAGTCTTTTAACAGTTGTTCATTTTGTTCTTTAAGAATTTTAACATTTTCCAAACAAGATGATGAACAGTTTGAATCAGTAGATACCTCAGAGTTAGAACTTGTAGAAGAGTAAGCCATGAGTGCAAAGTTAGTTGGACCTTCTTCTGCTTGATCACTCCAATCATAACCAGAACCATCACAAGACACCAAAGCATTAGAAGTAGTTGTCTCTACTGGCACAACCCTTCTTGTGTTCTCCCTATTCTTGTTTTCTTGGTTCCTTGGAGCCCTGCACTCCCTTGCAAAGTGTCCCCTTTTGTGGCAGTTGTAACACTCCACCTTGGACTTATCAAACCCAATGGTCTCATTACCATTAACAGTAAGCTTTCTTCCAGTGTTCTTCAAGAATCTCCTTGCCCTCATTGTTAGCATAGCCATCTGCCACCTTAAATCCATCTCTTCTAAATCATCAGGATGAATTTGTTGCAAGTCCTCATTGTCAAGTTGTGGACTGTTTGGTTGACTTGCAAAGAAAGCACAGATAACAGCATCACTCAAGTTATCAATTGTTGTTGAGTTAACAGCAGTAGCTTGAGTGCTAGCAGTTGTAGCACCATGAGCAGTATTAACTGCTCCATTTGTACTGCTGGTGCTGTTTGAGGACACAAAGGCTACATTTTGTGTGTTTGTGCTTGAGCTTGATGTCCCTTTGACCTCTGGTTCATAGATCTTTAGGTTGTTGTAAAGATCATCCAGGCTTAATGTATCTATCTCAGGCTTGTTCCTCCACACAATGGTATGTGTGTTCCATTCTGGTGATAGACTTCTTAAGAACTTCTGATTCACATCTTCTTATGAGATACTTTCACCATGAATCTCCAACTGACTGATAAGCTTTTAAAGCCTATCAAAGGTTTGATCTAACACCTCTGAGCTAGATGCAGTAAAATTTTCATACTGCTGCTTTAGAAGATTCCTCTGAGTCTTTTTAGTAGCAGCATTCCCTCCAAACCTCTTCTCAACAGCATGCGGAAATGACTTGGCATCTTTGATGGAGTTAAACTTCATTGATGTTCATTAGGGATGCCCATCAATAAAGTGCTTCTTGCCTTTAACTCTAACCTCCTTTGTGCCTTTTCTTCACCAGTTGTAGGAGCAATTGTAGTCTCAACACCTTCAACAACTTTTGTTATTGGAGGTTCATTACCATTCTCTATGACTTCCCATAGAGAATAATCAATCATCTGGATGTACTGTTCCATCCTCATCCTCCAAAGCTCATACTCACCTGGTTTGAGCATAGGCACTTTTGATGCAGCCACCATATGTACTGAGTCTTGATCCATGTCTTCTTAGCAAAGTTTCTCAAAGCAACAAGCTCTAATACCATTTGTTGATCCCACTTGAATGGATCTTGAATTCCTTAGCTTGTGTAAGGTTTAGTTAAGCAAGATAAATCCTACACAACTATGATAGAAACTTTGTAAAATATGTCAAAGATTATGCGGAATCTAATCTTTGATCAATAAGAAGAATATACAATAGAACAGTAATTCTACAGATTAACAAACAACGCTTTAATATATTAATACGAATACTCTAACTAGTATTAGGGTTACAAAACCTTGAAGCTATAACGATATCAAAACAAAAGATTTCTAGATTATGATATCAAACTCTATACCCTAGGACCTCTTTTTATACACCAAGGAGTCCTAGTCAATTTACAATATATTCTTAAAACTTAGAATATTCTCAAAGATCCATTCTATAAATAACAATCCTTATCAACTAAGTAATCTTGATCTCCAATCAATATTTATCTTTTCTCTGAGCAATCTTTATCCTTTATCTGATAGTAGAAAATCTTCTAGTAGTCTTAATCTTTTTAGCAGTTGTAACTTTGTAATAGCAGCATTAACTCTGAACACTAAGAGTAGTAACTTATACACCAGCAACATTAACTGTGTACAAGCAGCATTAACTATTTAGAATATTTTCTTCAATCTTCTCCAGCAGTACTAACTTTACTCTAGCAGTACTAACATATACTAGCAGTACTAATATACACTAGCTGTACTAAGTTACACTAGCAGTAGTAACTAAGTTACACTAGCAGTACTAACTACTTAGCATATTTTTCATTAAAGTTAATGAACAACACTAACTTTATGCTAGCAGTAGTAACACACACTTGAGCAGCAGTAACTTCAAACAACATCAAGAAGCTTTTAATCCCAACAATAGATCTAACATAAATCAAACCCAAAACGTCATCCGTAAGCAAGGATCTAAAACTAATATTATACCCTGATGAAGGATATTTTACATTATCATCAAAAGTTTTTTCAAACCTCATTGTTAAAAAGGCTTGTCAAAATAAATAAAAACAAAAGAAAAACAAAAGGCAAACAATTAAAATCTTGACATCGACGCTAGATAAAGTCCACCTTCCAAACACTTGCACATTAACAACTATTGTACAAAGAAAATTTATGTATTTCACTATTCGTCGTTTATCTTTTACTCATTTATTATTTAGAAGAACCACAAATTTATAAAACAAACCTTAATATGTAACTCAACATCATCTTTGGATCATCTTCTTTTTTCCCAATCCTATAAAATCATAGCATATGTTGTTGCGCGTTGTCACCATAATCATCTACTATTCTCTATTGTCGTTTTTCTTTTATTTGTTTTACATTTGCTAATTGATAAGTACTTGAAGTGGAAGGTCAACAAAAATTAGCAATTGAAGCTAAAGAAGGAAAAGTCAAATAAAGTTCACCTGACAAAATTTCTTGCTCATTTATAACTACCATCCCTGTATAAATTCACTATCATTTCATCATTTAGAACTCATGCTTTGTAAATTAAATTCTCTTGTATCTCTTAAACTCAATTTAGTAATCCATAACCAATCATTCTATTCTCTCGTTAGTTTATGATTATTTCTTGTTTATAGAATTGCATATTAATTAGATATCTGAATCTCATCTCTTTGAGGTCTGATTTGGATCTTATCATTGGTATCAGAGCTCGATCTTGGCAACAAGATTGAGTGATTATACTGTTCTTTAACTATAAAACCATTATAGAACTGGTGAGGGGAGGGGGGGGGGTGAATATGATTTTCTTAACTTCTTTAAAGTTTATAAAAGTTTAAGTCTTGAAAGAACATAGTGGTGTATTAATCTACTTTGCAATGAGAATAATAAGTAGAGAGAGATACCAAGATATATACTAGTTTGGGAAGGGGGTTTAGTCCTTCCGTACGTCTAGTTCTGAATCCATGACACCTATATTATTCCTAGTATAATCTTTATGGTGGACTATTAACCGTATTACACTTTAACTCTACCAATATGCACAAAGATCAGCGCTCATAAAGAAGAGTTACTACCTATGGTATTCCACCCTCGTTATCCACGCGTCCGTAAGATACTGATATTCGAACTTAACCTATTGATCTCTTAAGATTTTCCTCCATAGGAAGCTACCAGGCCCCAAATAGATCCTCAATGATTTATAGGCTTCATCTCCTCGGATATAAGAACTTCCCTTTAAATTTGAAGGGGCGGTGGTCCGGCGAGCTGGAGGGTAAATAAGTTTTAAAAATTTTAGCAACCATAAAAGATAGTTTGATTTAAGAATCGATCTCTAACTTAGCCTAAAGACTCAATTCTATTAGAAAAGGTATGAGCAAGAAGACCCTCGACTAAACATACAAGTATGCATTAGGTACTTATGTGGCTCTCTTGCGGAGATGTGTTCACTTCAATAGAATAATAAGATGAGAAGATTAGAACACTTTGATGTTAGACTTAGAGGATAGGAGAAAAGAAAAGAGAGAATTTTTTTTGCAAAAGGTGAGGAATACAAAGGCCAAAGGTGAGTATTCATAGGCCAATAATCCCAAAATTGTAAAGATAATCCAAGACTAGCGCGCTACCCACGCATTAGCGCGTGGCCAGTGCGCTAGATTCCCGAATTGTTTTCTTTAGGATTTTTGCGTTTTAAATACCCGCACTTGTTAAACCCCCAATTATATTTCACGCTATGACCTTACAATCATTATTACACTCAAGGTTAACCAACTCAATTAGCCATTTGATAATAGCGTTCGTGAAGTGTTTAAAAGATATTTAGGGGTCGTTTGTCCGATATCAAAGAGATAGAAAAGAACTACCAGACAAGGGTATTTTCGGTATTCCTCTAAGGTAAATGGTCTAGTTAGAAAAGCATAACCAAATGGTTGAGAAGTAGGTTTTATGGGGGGGGGGGGGGGTACAGAATAGAATATTACTAAAGAATATGCTATAAACTATGGGAGGAGTATGGATGTTATAAATGGGTGAAGATTTGAAATTGGTATTACAACATGGTGTGAAAATAAAGAGAAATAAGAATGAGTTGTATGTGAGTCTGCATGGATGTGATGTTGATGTGATGGAAAAGAGCCTCTTATTTGAGTTTTGAATTACACATGTGAGATAAAGAGAAGGATGAGAATAAGGTAAGTTGGATTGGTAACTTGGCATGATCAAGGGTTAGGATAGAAGTATGTGTGTGTGTGATTTGAATTTCATCTTAAGAGAGTGTGTGAGTGAGGAGAAGTGTACAGGATAAGTTTTGTGTGTGTGTGTGTGGAGGCTCGAATTTAAATGAATGTGTAAGGGAATTTATGAAGGAATAAGAGATATGTGGTGTGAGAATGTTGATGTGATATAAAATAAGCCTATGTGGTAATGTTGGAGGACTCACAATTTAGTACAATGAGGTACAAGGTGTAAGAGAATGTGAGTTGTCCCATGTGATGATAAGATTGGGGAATGTTTAAGTGAGGAAGGTTTAGGCTTATGAAGGTTTGTGAATAAGAAGTATGAAGATGATGATGGTAATTAAGAAATCAAAGGATTGATTTGGGTTGCTAATCACTTTGCCATCAAGAGAGAAAAGAGTGGGCGAGATTGATTATGGAATGATTTAGGGAAGTGTATAGAATGTTTGTAGGATTGTGTAGAAAGGAATGTTCAATCATTAGTTAGGGGTAAGAAGGGGATAAACACATGAATATGCAGTATGATCGAGTGTTACCGACGAAGTATATGGTATAAGGAAGTAATCTCTGGTCCGTCGTAGTAGAATCCTTTGAAGTGAATGCTAGGGTGGAGCTTCGTCACTTACAGCGCGATGATGTATGTATGGTGTAGGGTGAATTTGCGTGCATATAATGCAAACACATCCACTATAAATGGCTATTATGTCTACAAACCTTTAGGTACAACATTGGGTGATGTTGCATAGACCATATTTAGTACTGACTCAGGGTACACACAAAGTATCATGTATGACAGTTGAGCTTGTAAACCCAAATTCTTTTCCATTTACTTATCATGTAACCATTGTAAAGCACCTTTTGAGTACCCCTTAAATTGATCATTCTATCATTATACTAGAAGCTCATCTTTAAATCTCTAAAATTACAAGTAATATTACCCACAGTAGATAACCACTGAATGCCTAACACCATTTCACACCCAGCTAATGGCAAAATCATCATATCTGCAACAAAATCTTCACCCTGCAAATTTCATCTTGCACATACTATTACTCAACATATTATTTCCATTTGCCACAGTCACTTACTGATTGTGTCATTGTGATGTTGTAGTTTATGATAGTTGAAGTTTTAAATTTATATTTTACCGACTTAACCTAAAACAACACTTTCACAGGCAATGTACCCGATCAGATGGAGTTTCGCGGTAAGTAGGGTGTCGATCACTAAGAGCGAGAACTAATCTTTTGTTTTATCAATATTTTGGTTAACTAAACTAAGTTAATTTAAACTATGTTAATTCTATTCTATGTTAAACCTATGCTAAACCTATTTTGATCCTAATTCTAACGGATAAACGGGGTTTTCAGCCTGAGAGACTGGAACAGGTTTGTGGTGACTTAGATCAACTTAAGACAAAATAACACACGCAAGTAGACAGACAAAAGAGAGAAGAGCGGTCTAGCCAAATATAAGAAAACTGTATTAACCATGATTAATTGAATTAAAATGTTGGTTTGTTTATTAAGTGCAATGAATACTTATCTCGAGGTGGCATATCATTCTTAAGACTTAGGCATTATTTATTCCTAAGACCTAGACACATAGAATTCTATCACAATTAAACGCATTTGCATAAAGCATCCTATTTTTTGATTATAATTTATCTTAGGGGTTAAAGAAATGCTGATCTTGTTAAACCCTAACTCATAGAGACTTTACCCACTTACTGCTTAATGGAAATTTATATACTAGTAGTCCATTGGCCAAGTCTTTACCAATTGATTAAGAACGTACTCGTTGGTCCCACGGTCTAACTAAGCTCACTAATCTAAAGGCGAAGATAGGTTATTATTTGTGATCCTATTGGTCTAGATATATAAATCACTATATAGAGAGCCATCCCGGCATCTAGCTAATGTGGTCAGTATCACTAGCTCTAGTTGAATGATACGTCGCATACAAAAGCACGTAAACAAGTATAAATTGATAAACATAAACAAGCAATCAACGATAAATTAAGCATTCGAGATAAACAAACCAAACATTTAAATCTTCATAATAATGCTAATACCTAAGGGTATTAGCCCTTAAACGTCATAATCAATACAAGAATAATAATTCAACCAAGGTAAACTAACCGAGTTAAACGAATGATACCAAAAATCAAACGATTACTAGAGTATAGGAGATTACAAAGTGTTTCCTATGGAATTAATAGCTTTGCTTCACCTCTTCTACTCTTCTTGTCTTCTAAAAATCAACTTTTGTGGTTAAGGTATTGAAAATATGATCAAGCACACTGAAAACCCGTTTTTAGGTTTTCTATATATAGGGTATGGAATTTGGTCGATATGGCATATCGAGTGAGATGGATACGGTGTATCGGGGGCCTTTTAGAGTAGGGACCACGTTTGATATCTTTCAGAATATTTTATTACTTTCTATTGAATACGGCGTATGGAGATCTTCTCGATATGACGTATTAGACTTTATGTCTTCGTGGTTTCTTGTGAAGTGCAGGCACAAATACATCGTATCTTCCTTGATGGATACAACATATAGGATGTCAAAACAGTAATCTTCATATTTCTTCATTTCAGCTCTAGAATGCGTGCCTTTTTGCTAATCTTCACCAAGTACTCCATAATTACTGCAATTCTCAAATACAAACGATTAAGTAATAATTCTTGCAATAATCATACAAAATGGTTTATTTACATGGGATAAATGATGCTATAAAAGTGACGTTATTTGATGTCATCAAATATCCCCCTACTTGAATCCTACTTGTCCGCAAGTAGCCTTTAGATGTTTATTAAAATGCATCCCTAAGGATTTTTTCCGTTAAGCATTTATTCTGATCAATTACAAGTACATAACCAAACACCTCACGAAATAGGAAGATAAACACACTCAAATCACTCAACTAATCTATGTGGTAACATGTAACTAATTCGCTTAATTGCTCGGTTGTGACGAGTATTCTATCATTCAAAAAAAGATGAACGTAATGTACAGTAATAGAAAACATAAAGATAGAACAAATGTATGGATATCAATCATGTGCCTTTTTACTTTTTCGTTTTTGCATCTACACATAAATTAAAATATATCTTAAAATTTTATCTCTTCAATAAAATAAAAATAAACAAATACATTAATATTATAAAAATCATAACATAAACAACAAGAATATAAAATAAATAATTCAATCTGTACAAAATTTACTAAATATATCTATTACTAAATATAATCATATACAGTTTACTAAATAAAAAATACAATACGTCATTCTACTTATAAAAACAGAAAAAACTACCAAATCCAATTACACTTCCTTCAAAATCCAAACCAACCATACATACTAACTACACAAACAATAAACAATAACTAAAAACAAATCTACAAACCATGCGCAATAATAATTCATAACAAATACATAACAGCTAATAAGATGTATAATTCTTGCAATAAATCATAATAATAGAAATAAACATAAAAACAATAAGAATAAACAAAAATGGTTTATTTACACAGAGAGATCACACAAACAAGAATACGACCTAAAAAAAAAAAAGACATAATAATATAAACCGTGACAAAACGCATGATTTGATGTCATATATCAAAAATATCCATCCCTCCTCAATATATGCAACCCAACAATATGAGCAAAATAAAAAAAAAAAAAATACATCCCCTAGCTCTAAACTTCAAGAAAACAAAATAATAAAATAAAAAATAAAAAAATCCTACAAACTTTTGTCTGCGTAACAGAGTCCGTTCTGACAAAATAAATACAAAAATAATAAAACAAAACTATTATAAAAGTCTCTGGAGACAAAACAAAACGACAAAAGTACACTTATACAAAGATGTTTATTAAAAACATGCAAAGTTCCCTAAGGATTTTTTCAATAAAGATTAATTTTTAAAAAATTATATATTTTTTTTTCACAACTATTTATTTTTTTTTTTTTTTTGTTAATTATTTTTATATAATTACTCGTTAATAATAAAAAAAAGACATAAAAAAAAAAAATTAAAAAAAATATATATTTCTGAAAGACAATTTACAAAAGATACAGTAACCAACAACCTAAACCTCGCACTACAAAACAAAAAAAAAAACATTCAAACCAAAATGAAATACGGAAAGATAAAACACAAAAAAAAAAAACAAAAAACAAAAAAGAAGAAAAAATAACAAAACAAAAACTCTAAATAGTTAGCTTGCAGAGAAGAAATGCACCCAAAAAAAATAAACACACACAAAAAAAAAAACAAAAAAAAAGAAAACACAAAAAAAGCACAAACCAAGAACCAAAAAATACACGCACAAAAAATCAATCTAATCTATGTGTTAAACATATGGTAAAACCACCCTAAAAAATCGCAATAAAAATTTAATCCCAAGCTATAAAATTCTGACTCAACTTCCGATCAAAACTTCCAAAATCAACGGCGCGCGAACTCAATTAAGGTCATTTAGAGACTGGAGCCTCTAATACCAATGTTGTTCCACCATGATAATCACAAAACAAAATAGATGTGATTACAAAACATCTTGTATGTATGCTCGTGGACGAAAAATCTACGATGTGTTCAAATGCTATTCATAGGCTACTATTGCATCTCAAGGCACATTGTAGGACATATGAATAAACATCATCCCATAAAACAAGAAACCAGGATTGCCGTCGTACAGCCAGCAACTAGTGACCCTCCCTTCTACTTAGACCCACTCAAACAATCTCAAACAAATATCCGCCCTATCAGAATCAGATAAAAAACGCAGCTCACTAGTCAAATCATTACTTGCTTCACACCAAAACTAAGCACATGCCTCGGGGTCCGTACAGACGCAGTCAACCAAGCACCCGTTATTGGTGCTGTTAGCGATCAACTGTTAAAAGTCTGGCAGTTAAGTGTGTCGAAAAAGGATGACAGTGAATTTACTTTAGAATACAAACGCCCTTATCACAACCTATCCCCAGTTTTTGGTTTTATGTTTCTAGTGTTTTTATAATTTTATAAAGAGCAAAAAAAGAAAAAAAAAAAAAAAGTCTGGTGATATCTGAGTGTATCATTAGGAATAATCCTATGTACTGTCCACTAATACAAATCTTTTCATCCCCATTCGCTTTATTAGTATATCGTCTTACTTTTCACATGACCCCTATTTATATTATACGCCTTCCCGTTGACGCTTTCCCATTTCCGGTCCCTTCTGATTGTTACTTCTACGAGCTAGCAGCAAATACTTTATTTGTTTTTTTCTTTTTTTATCTTTTTTCGGCCAAAAGTAAAACCAGCAACAAAAACACACCACAAGCAAGCTGAATTCAATCACAACTACATGGTCGATAAAGTAACGAGCGAATAGGACAGTACGTGGTGATTCGATTGACAAGACGATCAATCCCCCCCATTTATTTGCAAATTGTGCGATAGGCAAATCCCTCCCTCACTCAAATCACTCAACTAATCTATGTGGTAACATGTAACTAATTCGCTTAATTGCTCGGTTGTGACGAGTATTCTATCATAGCTTGGCAAGGATATACATCTCCACCACTAGAGCTAAGGAGTAACAAGTTTATAAAGGTAAATTTGGTTTTTTTATAAAGGCAAAAAAGGGTTTGATCATTCTAACAATCTTTCGCCAAAAGTACCACACCAACAAGGCAGCTGAATCACACATACATGGTCGTAACGACGGAATAGACGTACGTGATTCGATTGCATCCTCATTCGAGTTTAACCAAGGGTTAGAATGAAGAATGATATAGCATATGTATCTTTTAACTTTCACCATTAGTAATAAACCAACAAGGCAACTGAATCACACATACATGGCCGTAACGACGAAATAGACATGCATGACTCAATCACATCCTTATTCGAGTAAAACCCAAGGTTAATGATTAGGAAAGGGAAATAAATTATTGTTAAATAAAAATTTCATGAAACAAATAGATTAAGTCCAAACAGATAAGGCACAAGTTGTTAGATACTTTTTTCTGACCATTACCATGATTAAGACACAACTATATACACAAACGTCTTGATCATAGATCAAAAACAACAACCTAAGTTGGCGTTCCCGTAACGATAAACTCCCAATCATCCCATACTTTACATACTTTACAAAGACAAGTGGCGATATCTACCACTTTATACAAAACTTTACATCGCTGACTTATAACCATCCATCAACGAATAATCGATCCTTCAAATAATTCCATCGGTTTAAGCTTTAACGAACCAACTATGTTTAAACTTTCCTCATCTTTTTTGTTGCAATTTTCTAATTTTTTCGATTTTTTTACAATACTAAGAATCTCGGTGTAATTTCACCATCTTCACGATCATAATAACTCTGTATAATTTCTTTCCCGATTCTTTATTCTTCGGACGTACCAATAATTGTGATGGTAGTAAAAATATATGAGTTTTGACTAATTTTTACATTCCCATTGCAATGTGCAAATTTCCCAACCATACCAGAGATAGAAAATGACACAAGACACATGAAATACATACTTTACACTTTAACCAACTAGCAACTGATAAATGGACTTAATCTAACAGGGTAGGCTAAGGTGTAAAGGTGTAACAAAACAAATAGTTGGTGTTATCTTAAAGGATTGGCTCTATAGGTTTTTCTCCGGGTATCTTACTCTTAAAATGAGAGTAAACAAAACGTTTATACGGGGGTTAACTAACCAGTGTAGTTAGTTAATAAAACAACATATAAAGGCTTTTTAGGGTGTAATCCTAGAAATTTACCAATTTAAATAAGTTACTCCATCTAAATCCATAATACTCATTATTGTGGTCTTGAATAGATATACCAAGCCAAGTTCTAAAGTCTACTACATCACTGGCACACTCATATTTTTGTGGGATTTGGGTAAACATTTGGAAACGGATAAGGCTAAATTCTCACAATATCTAATAAGGGTTATGTGTGTGGGTTATGTAACTAGTAATTTCACAAAAGTATGCTTGAAATTTTTTTAATTTGAGCATAATTTAAGCATTTTAATGTAAAAATAAGACAAGTAACATTCTAATTCCCATTCTCCCACTTAAATTATACAACGTCCTCGTTGTATAGATAAAACATTAAAAACGAGAAATTAAAAGAATTAGAACGAGAAACTCCCCTGATGTTTTGCTCGGTAGATTCTTCAAGTTGAGTTTATGAGCAAGAGTGTGTGTTGTAAATGCGTCTGGATACCAGCATGACTATAACACACATAGGATTCTAGATGATCGATACTTTACCAACTTTGTTGATTTCTTTATCAGCGAGGTCATGTGCAAAATATAGGAAAAACATGCAAAATCCTATCTCAGGTATCCTACGATTAATAAATAATAAAAATAAACTATACAGGCAGTCAAAATGCCGTATCCAAAAACTAGGATACGCCGTATAAAAAGACCTGTAAAAAGTATCAATACGAGTCAGTCTGCCAAATACGCCGTATCATGCGCATGAATACGCCGTATAGACATAACTGACAATAAAGTTTCAATGCAGAAAAAATAAAGGACTGATAACGTCCAGACATTCAATATGTCGTATGGTATGGAGTGGATACGCCGTATTGATGTCTGGGAAGACAGACTCGATAAAAATAAATAACAATTCGGGCTGTCTCCCAGGAAGCACTTTTCTTTCAGTTAGTCTTTAAGTTAGACTTTTTCTTTAGCTTCTTTCTACTTCATCTCATGCACGCTTACGTACCCGCATGTAAGCCATTCTTCCATTTTTGCATCTTGAATATATTCGGGTCCTAAATTCAAGACCCCTTGTAGAAACTTTTCAGCTTCTGGTACGGATACAAGATTCCATTCAGCTTATCATGTACACTCATCTTTAGTAATGGCTTGATCTTGTTGCATTGGGAATTAGATAGATGTTTAAACCTTGGATGTGATCGCGCCATTTAGTAAGTTACGTTATCATTACCATTGTGGATAGTGATAAACCCGTCAAACCTTTTTGCTTCCACACATGAAGCTTTGCATATGGTTCTCCAAAAATGACATCTCCCATGTCTTGATCTCGATAGCCATCCATATTTTCCACTACTGAAAAATAAGTTACAACAGAAAAAAATTTGATAAATATAGGTACATTCATAAAAGCTCCAACTACGTTCTTTCCTTTGTATTCAACTTTGTCTTTCATTATAGAATTGTAGAGCTCTCTATACATCACATTAACAGAAAAAATTAGCATTTACATGTTTAAAACCTATCATGCATGAAAATCTTAAGTTGTAAGCACAATCAATATGGATCTTCAGGTCAAAGTCACAAAAACTAGGGTACTCGTCAAAACTTTCATTATTCCTAGTCTTAATTATGTCAATCATGGGCTCATCAATTACCTCACATTCCTCAATGGTGGGCATCAAATCATCAACTTGATCTCTCCTAAGTTCTAATGGTACATTAAGATTATTTAATTCAATGTAATCTCTATATAAAGGGTCTAACGATCTATTTAACACCAAAGTCTCTCTCATTAGCCTAGCTTCTAAATCAAGTTCTATACGTTCTCTCAAACTTAACATGTAGACCCTCTTAATCAAACTACTAGCAGGTTTCATACTTTTAAAGATAATTTTCTCATCCCCTACCCTCAAAGTAATCTTTCTTTTGAACACATCAATCTTAGCGTGGGTGGTAGACAGAACTGGTCTTTTGAGGATCAAGGGCACTTTGACATCCTCAGGCATATTTAGTATTATGAAATCTACAGGGAAAACAAACTTGCCAATCCCTACTAGTACATTCTCAGCTATTCCCTTTGGGTATTTTACCATTCTGTCTGCTAATTCAACTGTAAACTTAGTGTGAGCTAATTCACCTAAACCTAGATTGAGGTAGGTTAAAAGAGGCATTACACTTATGCTAGCTCTTAAGTCAGCGAGGGCATTTTCAAAGCAAACATTATTAATATAGCAAGGTAAAGTGAAACTTCCTGGGTCTTTATCCTTCCGAGGTAGGGAGTCGTCGACACGTGTAGCTCCATAAGAGTAGGCGTCCAAGCATTTTAGCCCATACGATCCCTTCTTCTCATAACAGTAACAATCATTCAAACGACTTGGAAACGGAATAGTCGTTCGTCTTGACTCGAACATCAGCTTACTGTTCTGTTGGGCCGATACGGCTTATTGGGATAATCCGATACGGCGTATCGGTGTCATATCAGCTTCAACAGTAGTCGAGATCAACTTGACATGATCCCTCGGGTTTGTTTCAGTAAAGCTAGGTAGACCTCCAAATCATCTTTCCTATAGTACCTTACTCATTGCCCGATTTGAATCCCTAAAGTTTTGATCGAAGCTCCTTGGTTTTTATAGCTGTGTCAATGGAAGCTCAAATTTCCTTGATCAAGCTAGAGTTTTATTCATGTCCCTTTGCTAATTCACTCATAAATTTGCTCAGTGATTCCTCCATTGATTATCTTCGTTCTTGATACGAAGGATTTGCATTATTTCCTTGATAGAATCTCTTAATTGTTGCTCTATATTTCCCTCCTTGTTGGAAGGGTGCACCAAACAAAATATAATAAGCTTCTTCAAGAGTTTTACCTTCTTCTTTGAGTGGATAATCTTTGGTGTAGTGGGGTCCTTTACATTGCTCACGTCCTACTTGGGCAGCATAAACCTTTTCATTCACCTTCTTGATTTCTCTTCCAAGATTGTTGAGTTGTGATTGAATTGCAGCCAATCCATCAGAAGTTTTAGTACTTCTTGTCCTAGATGTTCCATTGTGCCATTTTTGAGAATATTCTACCATCTCTTGGATGGCTACTTTTGCATCGACAGCTGTCTTAGTTGGTATGGCACCTTTTGAATCAAGAATTCGTCGAGTTGGAACGTCCAATCCATTGTAAAACAAGATCACCTCATGCATCTCCGTCAAGTAGTGTTTAGGGCACTTCATCAAGAGTTCTTTAAATCTCTCCCATGCTTGGTAAAGGGTTTCATCGGGTTCTTGCTGAAATTTGTTGATCTTCTCCATTTTCTTTGCAGTTCGAGCAGGTGGGCAATACTTGCTTAGAAATTTTGTCTTTAGTTCTTCCCAGGTTTTAATTGAACCAGACGGTTTGTTTCTTAGCCAACGACTCAAGGCTCTAGTTAGGGACATAGGAAAGACTCGAAGCATTATTTGATCTTGAGTAATATTAGGAACATGAAATAAGTCAACAATCTCTATAACTTTCTCAATATGTTCTTCGCATCTTCATGATCCGAATCGCTGAAGGTGTTGGCTCGTGGTTCCTTAATAAATTGGCCTTTTAGTTCAAAGTGATCTTTGTCATCGATCTTAGGCCTAGCAATGCCCGATCTATAGTCAGCTCGGGTTTTGATCATGTATTGTTCCATGGTTTCTGCCATTGTTTCCGCAGCTTCTTTCTCGAAATTCTCTTCTAGATCAGAAAATAGATTGTATTCAGGCGATCTTGATTCGTCAAGACTTAGTGTCTTGAAAAGCTTCATGGATGATCGAAATTCTCGTTCTGGTTCCTTGAAAGGCGTTAATAGTTCCTTTGTTAAACTCCTTGTCATGCACTACCTGAAACAGATGATAAACAATTAGTAGGATATGCTCAAAAGAGATAGAACACAGAAATACGGAAATCGAATGCAAAAAATTAGCTTATGCAACTGTATCAAATGATCGATACGCCGTATTTAATTGATCTGAATACGCCGTATCTGTCTAGTAAATGAATACGCTGTATTGGTAAAGAAAGTTAGATACGCCATATCTAATGGAAGTGGATACGCCGTATCAGGTTATCAACCAGAACACTGTATAGAAAACAATTAAAACAAACAAAACAATCACACAAATAAAACAAGCAAATATTAAAAACAAATATACAGAGTTTTACACTAATCTTAATTATACTAACCCTAAGGGTTAGATTAATCTAATGTTAAAAACCAAAATAATAAATAAAAGTCAAGATTAAAATTTTACTCCCCGGCAGCAGCGCCAAAAACTTAATTGTGTCATTGTAAGGTTGTAGTTTATGATAGTTCAAGTTTTAAATTTATATTTTAATGACTTTACCTAAAACAACACTTTAACGGGCAGTGTACCCGATCAGATGGAGTTTTATGGTAAGTAGGGTGTCGATCATTAAGAGCGAGAGCTAATCTTTTGTTTTATCAATATTTTGGTTAACTAAACTATGTTAATTCTATTCTATGTTAAACATATGCTAAACCTATGTTAATCCTAATTCTAACGGATTAACCAAATGTAAGAAAACTGTATTAACCATGATTAATCCAATTAAAACATTGGTTTGTTTATTAAGTGCAATGAATACTTATCTCGAGGTGGCATATCATTCTTAAGACTTATCATTACTTCTTCCTAAGACCTAGACACGTAGAATTTTGTCACAATCAAATGCTTCCGCATAAAGCATCCTATTTGCTGATTATAGTCTATCTTAGGGGTTAAAGCAATGGTGATATTGTTAAACCCTAGCTCATAGACTTTACCCACTTACTACTTAATGACAATTTATATACTAGTAGTCCACTGGCCAAGTCTTTACCAATTGATTAAGAACATACTCGTTGGCCCCAAAGGTCACCTGCCGGTCCAACTAAGCTCAATAATCTAAAGGCAAAGATAGGTCATTAATTGTGATCCTATTGGTCTAGATATATAAATCAATATATGGAGAGCCATCCCAACATCTAGCTAACGTAGTCAGTATCACTAGATCCAGTTGAATGATAGGTCACATACAAAAGCATGTAAACAAGTATAAATTGATAAACATAAACAAGTAATCAACGATAAATTAAGCATTCGAGATAAACAAACCAAACATTCAAATCTTCATAATAGTGGCTAATACTCATGGGTATTAGCCCTTAAACGTCACAATCAATACAAGAGTAATAATTTAACCAAGGTAAACTAACCGTGTTAAACAAATGATACCAAAGATTGAACGATTACTAGAGTATATGAGATTACAAAGTGTTTCCTATGGAATTAATAGCTTTGCTTGAACTCTTCTGCTCTTCTTGTCTTCTGAAAATCGACTTTTGTGGTTAAGTTATCAAAAATATGATCAAGCACACTAAAAACCCATTTTTAGGTTTTATATTTATAGGGTATGGAATTTGGTCGATACGGCGTATCAAGTGAGATGGATATGGCGTATCGGGGGTTTCTTAGAGTAGGGCCCACGTTCGATATCTTCCACAATATTTTATTACTTTATATTGAATACGGCGTATGGAGTTCTTCTCGATACGGCGTATTGGACTTTATGTCTTCGTGGTTTCTTGTGAAGTGCAAGAATAGATACATCGTATCTTCCTTGATGGATACGGCGTATAGGATGTCAGAACAGTAATCTTCATATTTCTTCGTTTAAGCTCCAGAATGCGTGCCTTTTTGCTAATCTTCACCAAGTACTCCATAATTACTGCAATTCTCAAATACAAATGATTAAGTAACAATTCTTGTAATAATCATACAAAATGGGTTATTTACATGGGATAAATGATGCTATAAAAGTGACGTTATTTGATGTCATCACTTATAAAGAGTAAGTGTTTTTCAGTTGACACCCTAACTTCTTACCAGTATTAGAGTCAAGGAAATTATAAGTACTACCAGAGTCTATAAGTATGTGAATTTCATGTTTACCCACATAGCCAGTCACCCTCATGGTCTGAAAAGGGTTTCTCCTAATGAGTGCATTAAGAGAAATATATAGGACATTATCTTCCTCTTGCACAACATTAAGCGCCTTAGATAACTTACAATCAACATCCTCCCTTTCTACCTCCCATACTATTTCCTCATTATCATTTCCTACTATGACTTCTAAAGAAAACAACTGACTAGGACATTTATGTCGAGGTGCATACTTTTAATCACAGTAAAAACATAGGTTTTTAGCCCTTTTTTCCTCCAATTCTTTTTGAGTTAACTATTTTCTAATGGGTATAGTATTAGGATTAGCAGTCCTATTTCTCTAACTGGAATTTAGAGTAGGCAGATTCACAGGTTTAGGACTGTTTAGGTAAGCAGAGTT
>BQNB010009535.1:0-86527 GCA_026074375.1 Tanacetum coccineum | reverse complement strand
ATATATATATATTGCACATTCTTTAAATTTTTAAAACTAAAACCAATAACATAAAAGCTATACATGTGACATTTAGATTTATGACAAACCATAAAACATAAATATTATACACAAAAATTGTTATCAAGTGAAATACAATTTAAATACAAATGTTTCATGTTTAATATACACTAGCAGGGTACCCGCGCGTTGCGGTGACGGGTACCTTGTGACGATTAACAGGAGAAATAAAATGAATTTGATCCGAGTGAGGCCCGGTTCACCCGTTTTTATCGGTTCCGACGGGTCCTCTTCGGTTCGTCTTCAGACGGCTTTTATTGGCTAGCCGATCCGATGGTGTCCGGTCTGGTTTTTAAAACTATATGCACCATCATTTTAGTTTGTACAATGTGTATAATAGCACGCACTTTTCATTTTTTTGGTGTTTTAAAAATAACATTAATAAGTGTGTTTAATTAGTTTATACTTTGGATTACGTTGTAGCTTGTTTAAATTATACACTATGAAAATATTATTGTACTTTTGAGTAAGATGGTGTTTTAATTGGTTGTATGTTATGTTTATTTAGTTGTATGTGTCTAATTGGATTGTACCATATGCTTTTAATTTTGTATATTTGAAATTGAAAGTTGAAATATTTAATGGAGAAAGATGTCTTCCTCCATTATATGTAGTATAGATGTGCACGCCTTCCAAAAATATATGTGCACGCTTTTCAAAAATATATGTGCACAACTCCAAGAACATGTGTATTTAAAGTTTCTCATTGAATTCATTAGACCATGTGTGCACGTCTTTCAAGAACATATATGCACATGCAATAATTGTATCTCATCAAAAATCGCAAATTATCTTCATGTGTATAGGTGTTCATCCACTTGTTGTTCTTCAATAATATCATCATCTTCGTCAATCTAAAACAAACATACACAAAAATAATTAGACCAAAAACTAATAGTAAGCGAAATTTAATCAAAACTAGCATAACATATATGCACAATCTAAAACACGTATGTATATGATGATGTATAGTAGGTATATCAAGCCTCCGAGCTTGGGTCACACTGCCACTTGGGCTTCTGGGCCCAATGTAGCAGTCATGGGCCGAAACTAAACCCAATCATGCACTGGTAACGACCTGGACACAGCAAAACGGACGCGGACCTAACTATAGGCTACTTTCGTCCGCGGAAAACACACGCATCCGTATACACGATTACTGTGGAACCTTGCCCAACAAGGGACCCACTCCGACCACTAACGAAACAAACGAAATATTAAGAAACCCTAATATTTCACTCGCTTATAAAAGGGACCCTCTAACACAATGAACAGTATGATTTTCTCACTTTACATACACATACTTTCTCTCTCTACATGTTTACTTACTCTCACGCCAGAGTCTAATCGTGGGGTCCGTCCCACGGTAAGGCTAACGGTTTTTATTTGATTGTGCAGGAAATCATCTCACCTCTCTTGCTCTAGTACAAGATCTGACACTCAAATCATTCGGAGGCCCGGTTCAACAAAGGATTTGAGCCCTATTATAAGCCCGACACTTATTTTGTACTAACAAGTGGCGCCATCCGTAGGAATCTAACACAACTACGTTTTCTAAAATACTCATCATGAGCACTCGCTAACAGCACACCCTGACCATTCCCACGTCCGCCGTGCGGAACACCGGGGGAAGAAGTGGCCCACAACGTCTCGAGGAGCCTACGTCTAACGAGGTCCTAAGAGAACTGTGTGACAAAAACTACCACCAACTGTTGCCGCTCATCCCTAAAAAAATGCAAAAAGAAAAAGAGCAGCAAGATAAGCTCAACGCAGTAAAGGCGCGCCTACTCTATGGTGAAGAATCCGAAAGAAATCCAAGAAATCACGAAGAGTCGCACTACTCCGAATCCAAGACGCCAACCGCCCGGACAGAGCCGAGAAGGAAGCATGGAAGTAAGCACTCCCGAAGCCCATCACTAATTGCCAGTGTCTTCAGAAGACTCAGATGAAATAGACCTCCTTCACCTGGGCCCAGGCCGCGGAAGGAGGGTGGTGTATTCAATAAGTTGGGGGGAAAAGAACAAAGCGCATCCGCACGTTCTGACATCCGCCACAGTTCCCACGCGAATGAAACCGAAGTGCAACCAAGGAAGCATCATCACAGGGGCACATCACCCCGAGGAAACAACAGATATTCAAAGAGTGAAGACAGCGAAGGAGGTCACTGGAAATCTAAATCAAAGAGGCACATGTCAAACACCTAGGAAGGTGATCTCTCTCAGCTTAGGACGTGTGAGGAAAGAAACCCTTTCACACCTCGGATCCGGCATTTCGATTTCCCAAGGACAAGGATGCCTAGTCATGTCAAGACATACGACGGAAGCGGGGATCCGGAAGACCACTTAAAGCTATTCCAGTCTGCTGCAAAAACAGAGAGGTGGGTAATGCCAACGTGGTGCCAAATGTTCAACTCAACGCTCACCGGAAACGCCAGGGTCTGGTTCGACAAGCTCCCAAAAGAATCCATTGACAGCTATGAAGATCTAAGAGCAGCATTCAGGGAAAATTATCTCCAGCAAACAAAGCACATCAAGGATCCGGTGGAAATACATCATATCAAGCAAAGAGATGGAGAATCCACGGAGGACTTTATGGAAAGATATAAAGCGGAAGTTCTGGACATGGAAGGGGCACCGGAATGCATGAAGATCTCCGGATTCATGCACGGTATAACCCACCCTGAGTTGATCAAGCGTTCATACGAGAAAATTCCGAGATCAATGGACGAAGTGTACAGGGTGACTACGTCTTTTCTGCAAGGGGAAGTCGCAGCATTCAGTCATAGTTGGAAAAAAGCACCCACGCCGTAGAGACAACCAGAAGGGGGAAACAAGCCTAAACTATCAAAAAGGTATTAAAACTAAAGGCAAAGTCGGATCGGAAGCCAGATAGGTTTTCACTCCTTACGAAAACCCCGAAAGAAATTTTCGCTTTAGAAAAAGGAAAATTCAAGGCTCCACTGCCAATGGTAACTCCTGCGGAAAAAAGGGATCGAAACAAGTAATGTAAATTCCACACGGATACGGGGCACAACACAGACGAATGCATGCAGCTAAGAAAGCAGATAGAGGAGATGATCAAATCAGGTAAATTGTCGCAACTCATCAAAGAATTAAAACAGAACGACAAGACAAAGGCACCAAAGAAGGGGGAAACGGCCAGAAAGGACAAGCCCCTAGCCATCCTAATGACTCAACCATGGGATAGGGTAGCCAAACAAAGGGTTACCCAGAGCTTCTCTCCGAAGACAGTAATCTCCTTTCTGCCTTTAGGAGAGGAAGACTGAACGGAAGGACCAATGATCATCGAAGCTGAAATGGGAGGACACTTCGTGCACCGGATGTACGTAGATGGAGGAGCATCCTCAGAGGTTCTATACGAGCATTGCTTCGTCAGGCTCCAGCCAAAAATAAGAAGCCAGATGATCCCAGTTACCACACCACTCATTGGATTCAGTGGAGAAACCATTTGGCCGTTAGGCCAGATATCCTTACTAGTAAAGATTGGTGACGAAGAGCATTCCACTTCTGCATGGATGAACTTCATGGTTATCAGGTCACCATCCCAACACAACGGAATAATAGGAAGGACGGGCATAAGAAAGATCTGTGCCATACCATCCACGGCATACGGGATGTTAAAATTCCCAGTCGAAGGAGGAGCGATGACGTTACGAAGCAGTAAAGTCATCTCGATGGAATGTGCAATGATCTCCGGACCTAGCACACAACCCCCTGTGACCAGTCAGGTGTTGGAGGAGAAGATAAAAGTAGCTATTCATAGCAAACAATAGCCATATGATCTACCCTAACAGAAAAAGGATGCAAAGAACTATGTGCTTTGCTTAGACAAAACCTGGATATTTTTGCCTGGAAGCCAACAAACATGACGGGCGTCCCGCGGCACATAGCGGAGCACCGCCTGAATATCCGAGAAGGATGCCTACCTATCAGACAAAAGAAAAGGGGGCAAGCGCCAAAAACAAATAAAGCAATTCTGGATGAAGTGGAAAAATTGGTGGATGCCAAAATCATGAAAGAAGTCCATTATCATAGCTGGCTATCTAACCCGGTCATGGTCAAGAAACACGATGGGAGCTGGCGAATGTGGGGATTTAAAGATCATAACAAAGCCTGTCCTAAGATGTTATCTACTGCTGAAAAGATTGGTAAGTGAGAAGTCTCTGCGATACCCTTTAAGTGCTTCTGATATGCATACAAAGGATACCACCAGATCAAAATGGCAAAGGTGGATGAATAAAAAAGGGCATTCATCACGAGCCAAGGGATATTCTGTTACTCGAAGATGCCGTTCGGCCTAAAGAATGTCGGGGCAACCTATCAACGATTAGTAGACAGGGCATTCCAAAAGCATATCAGAGACGGCAACCTAAAGATATATGTCGATGACTTGGTCATAAAAAGCCACACGGAAGAAGAAATTATCCGAGACATAGCAGAAACATTCAAAACTCTCCGGCAAATAAACATGAAGCTAAATCCAAAAAAATGCACCTTTGGAATGCAGGAGGGGATGTTCTTGGGCTACAAAGTAAACACTGACGGGCCTAAAAGAATGCCAGCTAAAAAGCAGACCCTCCACTTAGCTTGCCGTCTCCAGGATGCCTTAAAGATGTACATAAGCTAAACGGGAAACTAGCAAGTTTAAACAGATTTTTGTCAAAATCAGCTAAAAAGACCTGCTTTCTTCAAAACCTTTTTTTTTTGAAAAAAAGAAAAAAAATGTACAAGGAAGAGTGATTTCCGATGGACTCAAGAAGCTGACGTAGCCTTCAGACAGATGAAAAAACTCATCGCGGAGCTCCCAATGCTGGCCGCACCAAAGGAAAGGGAGGAGCTAATCATGTACTTAGCTGCGGCCAAGGAGGCTATCAGTGCAGTCTTAATGACCGAAAGGGAAGGCAAGCAAATGGCAGTGTACTTTGTGAGCCGCGCCCTACGAGGGCCAGAGATCAACTACACCCCCATGGAAAAATTGGTATTAGCCTTGCTCAGCGCAAGCAGATGGTTGAAAAGATACTTCGAGGCACACACAATTGTTGTAATCACAGATCAGCTGATAAAGCAACTACTGTCAAACTCAGAAATCACCGAAAGGATGCTAAAGTGGAAATTTGAACTAGAAGGATATGACATCCAATACAAGCCAATGATATCGATCCAAGGACAAATATTGGCGGATTTTATCGTGGAACGACTGGAGGAAGAATCCTCGAATGAACTCATGGCAGAACCAAAAACGCTACTAGAACCTTGGAATTTGTTCATAGATGGGTCATCCTGCATAGATGGTTTCGAAGCCGAGCAAATACTAAAAAACCGAAGGGATGGAATTCACATATGCCATGAGGTTAGGTTTGAGGCCACCAACAATGAAGCTGAGTATGAAGCATTAATAGCCGGTCTCCGGATCGCAGAACAAATAGGTGTAAAAAACCTTTAAGCAAATGTAGACTCACGACTTGTCGCCAACCAGGTCAATGGATCGTATGTTGCAAAGGAGTCAGGTATGGTTCAGTACTTGGAAAAGGTTAAAACGCTCATAAGTAACTTCTAGGAATTTTCCATCAAGCAAATACCGCTTAGCGAGAACAAGAAAGCGGATGCCATAAGCAAGATTGCATCTACAAGCTTTGCACATCTTAGTAAGCAAGTACTTGTGGAAGAACTTAAGGAAAAGTCTATAAATGAGAAGGAAGTCCTCGTTATAGTAGAGGAAGAAGGACACACATTGATGACACCTATATGCGAGTACCTCACAAAGGAAATCCTTTCGGAAGACAAAAGGAAAGCAAGGGCGGTACATCACAAGGCATCCAGGTATGCCGTGATCAATGGACCTTTATACAAGAAATCTTTCTTGGGACTGTAACATTTCCGTATTTTCAGGTCTTTTACGACGTCATCTATTTTACTAATTATTTATTTTTCTTTCTCGTACGCGGTTACTTTTATTTTTAAATCGCGTAAGTTAAAAATTATCGTTTAGCGTAAACGGACATCAAACAATTAAATGTTTACATCAAGCAAGGGCTATATAATTATTTTGAGGATAATTATTAACTTTGTTCATTATTATTTTTATCAGATACGTAAAATGTATACGTTTCGCGATAAATTGCGTTTAGGCACTCCCGGAACCACCAAAACTTTTCCACGCTTCAACAAATACCCACTTTTATACCCAATACACAAAATTACATAAATATATCATGTATATCTTTGTAATTTCCAAAAATCTTGTATCATATACAAGATTATACATGAAAAATGAGATAAGATTTCAAGTTGGTCAATTTCATGCCATACCTCATTATGGCAACACCATTCCCCCCATACCTTGACCAAGACCATACCATGACCATACTTTCAACCATGCTTGGACTCTTTGACTATAATTGCATCCTATATACATGCAAGTAACAAGTGAAAGTCTTATACACACTTTACACTTAGAAAAATCAAACCAAAAACCCTCTTTTTCTTCTTTAGAGCTCACGGCTCAAAAACTCCACCCAACCAAATCCATACAAAATTTTATACAACCCATACACACTTATACACATCCATTATAAGTTATTCTAAGGTGTTTCCAACCATTGAATCACCATTTGCAAGTATTAAGCAAGAAATCAAGATTTGGGTTTTTATTAAGAAAACAAGGGTTTTCTTAAGTGCAAGCTTTGGTTTCTAGTCTAAACACGAGTTTAACATTCATTTCTCATCTCATACATCATCCCTAAGGTCTTCTAAATTCATTTATTACTATTTTATTATCATTATTTTAATGTTTGAATATGTAATTTAATGGCTAAAAAAAAATCTCTCACTTAAGACTTTTGAAATATGTAAAGAAGAGTTTTTACTAATGTCCTATGAAATTATACACATTTCTATGTTAGTATGGGTCATATATACATGAATAATGGAATCTATAATTATATAACATGTTTTTTAAGTATAAACATGTTTTTAGTTATCAATTAGGTTTATAAATTTAATAAAACAAACTTTTTTTATAAACATACACTTGGATATAAAAGTGTTTTATTTCGTGTTTCATAACAGAGGTAGAGATGAATACTAATAATACATCTCATGACGATTCCAAAATGATAAGAAACTCGAAAAACCGATTTATAACGAAAAAGATACGTTAATTACGATTTTACGACGAGAAATACTTTTATAAAACTATTTTTATAAAAGTTACTATTCATGACAGAAAGTTATATTTTTGTAAACCTCATAAATATATAGAACTTTCAAATACGAGAACGTCCTCGAAAGAATCATTAAAAACGGAGCTATAACGAATAAAATACGACGTTTACGGGTTTTACGACAATTAAATCGATAAAAATATATATAAGGTCTGATGTGAACAGTAATTTTTACTGTTCACCAGTAGGTCCGAAATTTGAAAATGTCAATTTATGATAACTCGTCTTGATACGAAAAGATGGACATAAGAAACGCGAGAATCGGGTTTAAAACGCGAAAGTTACGCCAGTTTTGCTAAAACGGTAATTATAAACGTTTTAACTTATTAAACACAATTTTACCAAAACCATTAGTTGGTGATTGAGCTATATAGAATATTATGTGGTTATCAAAGTACTATATTACTAGGGAGTTTCATAATGAGGCCTCTTCGGATGGCGTATCGACGAGTTGTTGGATTTACGATTTAAAGTGTCCTAACTCCTCGAACGTCATGTCATGACCTCTTTAATTATGATAGCCCGAACGATAGTACGATGTAACAACTATAGGATTATATTCAATGTTATTGATTAAAGTACTCGGTACTTATACGACCTATGATAATTTAGGTTGCATTCGATCTTTTACGTGACGCATTATCTCTCACTGGAAACGCTAGGGTCTGGTTCGACAAACTCCCAAAAGAATCCATTGACAGCTATGAAGATCTAAGAGCAGCATTCAGGGAAAATTATCTCCAGCAAACAAAGCACATCAAGGATCCGGTGGAAATACATCATATCAAGCAAAGAGATGGAGAATCCACGGAGGACTTTATGGAAAGATATAAAGCGGAAGTTCTGGACATGGAAGGGGCACCGGAATGCATGAAGATCTCCGGATTCATGCACGGTATAACCCACCCTGAGTTGATCAAGCGTTCATACGAGAAAATTCCGAGATCAATGGACGAAGTGTACAGGGTGACTACGTCTTTTCTGCAAGGGGAAGTCGCAGCATTCAGTCATAGTCGGAAAAAAGCACCCACGCCGTAGAGACAACCAGAAGGGGGAAACAAGCCAAACTTCAAAAAGGGATTTAAAAACAAGCAAAGGTCGGATCGGAAGCCAGATAGGTTTTCACTCCTTACGAAAACCCGAAAGGAAATTTTCGTGCTTTTTAGAAAAAGGAAATTCAAGGCTCCACTGCCAATGGTAACTCCTGCGGAAAAAAGGGATCCAAACAAGTAATGTGAATTCCACACGGATACGGGGCACAACACAGACGAATGCATGCAGCTAAGAAAGAAGACAGAGGAGATGATCAAATCAGGTAAATTATCGCAATTCATCAAAGAATTAAAACAGAACGACAAGACAAAGGCACCAAAGAAGGGGGAAACGGCCAGAAAGGACAAGCCCCTAGCCATCCTAATGACTCAACCATGGGATAGGGTAGCCAAACAAAGGGTTACCCAGAGCTTCTCTCCGAAGACAGTAATCTCCTTTCTGCCTTTAGGGAGAGGAAAGATCTGACGAAGGACCCCAATGATCATCGAAGCTGAAATGGGTGGGACACATCGTGCCACGGATGTACGTAGTGGAGGAGGCATCCTCAGAGGTTTCTATACGAGCATTGTCTTCGTCAGGCTCCAGCCAAAAAATATAGAAGCCAGATGATCAGTTACCACACCAATCATTGGATTCAGTGGAGAAACATTTGGCCGTTAGGACAGATACCTTACTAGTAAAGATTGGTGCGAGAGCATTCACATCTGCATGGAGAACTTCATGGTTATCAGGTCACCATACCCAACACAACGGTAAATAATAGGAATAGGACGGGCATATAAGAATGTTCTGTGCCATACCATCCACGGATACGGGTATGTTAAAATTCACAGTCGAAGGGAGGAGCGATGAGGTTAGGATAGCTAAAGTAATGTCATCTGGAGTGAATGTGCAATGATTCTGGCACTAGACCACAACCCCCATTTGTGACCAGTCAGGTGTTGGCGGGATGATAAAAGTAGCTATTTCATAGCAAAACAATCTAGCCATATGATCTACCCTAACAGAAAAAGGATGCAAAGAACTATGTGCTTTGCTTAGACAAAACCTGGATATTTTTGCCTGGAAGCCAACAAACATGACGGGCGTCCCGCGGCACATAGCGGAGCACCGCCTGAATATCCGAGAAGGATGCCTACCTATCAGACAAAAGAAAAGGGGGCAAGCGCCAAAAACAAATAAAGCAATTCTGGATGAAGTGGAAAAATTGGTGGATGCCAAAATCATGAAAGAAGTCCATTATCATAGCTGGCTATCTAACCCGGTCATGGTCAAGAAACACGATGGGAGCTGGCGAATGTGTGTGGATTTCAAAGATCTAAACAAAGCCTGTCCTAAGGATGGTTATCTACTGCCGGAGATAGATTGGAAAGTGGAGAGTCTCTGCGGATACCCTTTTAAGTGCTTCTTGGATGCATACAAAGGATACCACCAGATCAAAATGGCAAAGGTGGATGAATAAAAAAGGGCATTCATCACGAGCCAAGGGATATTCTGTTACTCGAAGATGCCGTTCGGCCTAAAGAATGTCGGGGCAACCTATCAACGATTAGTAGTAGGGCATCACAAAAAGCATTATCAGACGCAACTAGATGTTTACTGTCATGACTTGGTCATAAAAAGCCACACGGAAGAAGAAATTATCCGAGACATAGCAGAAACATTCAAAACTCTCCGGCAAATAAACATGAAGCTAAATCCAAAAAAATGCACCTTTGGAATGCAGGAGGGGATGTTCTTGGGCTACAAAGTAAACACTGACGGGCTAAAAGTATGTCCAGAAAAAGCAGACACGGTCCTTAGCTTGCCGTCTCCAGGATGCCTTAAAGATGTACATAAGCTAAACGGGAAACTAGCAAGTTTAAACAGATTTTTGTCAAAATCAGCTAAAAAGTCACTGCCTTTCTTCAAAACCTTGAAGAAATGTACAAGGAAGAGTGATTTCCGATGGACTCAAGAAGCTGACGTAGCCTTCAGACAGATGAAAAAACTCATCGCGGAGCTCCCAATGCTGGCCGCACCAAAGGAAAGGGAGGAGCTAATCATGTACTTAGCTGCGGCCAAGGAGGCTATCAGTGCAGTCTTAATGACCGAAAGGGAAGGCAAGCAAATGGCAGTGTACTTTGTGAGCCGCGCCCTACGAGGGCCAGAGATCAACTACACCCCCATGGAAAAATTGGTATTAGCCTTGCTCAGCGCAAGCAGATGGTTGAAAAGATACTTCGAGGCACACACAATTGTTGTAATCACAGATCAGCTGATAAAGCAACTACTGTCAAACTCAGAAATCACCGAAAGGATGCTAAAGTGGAAATTTGAACTAGAAGGATATGACATCCAATACAAGCCAATGATATCGATCCAAGGACAAATATTGGCGGATTTTATCGTGGAACGACTGGAGGAAGAATCCTCGAATGAACTCATGGCAGAACCAAAAACGCTACTAGAACCTTGGAATTTGTTCATAGATGGGTCATCCTGCATAGATGGTTTCGAAGCCGAGCAAATACTAAAAAACCCGGAAGGGATGGAATTCACATATGCCATGAGGTTAGGTTTGAGGCCACCAACAATGAAGCTGAGTATGAAGCATTAATAGCCGGTCTCCGGATCGCAGAACAAATAGGTGTAAAAAACCTTTAAGCAAATGTAGACTCACGACTTGTCGCCAACCAGGTCAATGGATCGTATGTTGCAAAGGAGTCAGGTATGGTTCAGTACTTGGAAAAGGTTAAAACGCTCATAAGTAACTTCTAGGAATTTTCCATCAAGCAAATACCGCTTAGCGAGAACAAGAAAGCGGATGCCATAAGCAAGATTGCATCTACAAGCTTTGCACATCTTAGTAAGCAAGTACTTGTGGAAGAACTTAAGGAAAAGTCTATAAATGAGAAGGAAGTCCTCGTTATAGTAGAGGAAGAAGGACACACATTGATGACACCTATATGCGAGTACCTCACAAAGGAAATCCTTTCGGAAGACAAAAGGAAAGCAAGGGCGGTACATCACAAGGCATCCAGGTATGCCGTGATCAATGGACCTTTATACAAGAAATCTTTCTTGGGACTGTAACATTTCCGTATTTTCAGGTCTTTTACGACGTCATCTATTTTACTAATTTATTTTATTTATTTTCGTACGCGGTTACTTTTATTTTTAAATAGCGTAAGTTAAAAATTATCGTTTAGCGTAAACGGACATCAAACAATTAAATGTTTACATCAAGCAAGGGCTATATAATTATTTTGAGGATAATTATTAACTTTGTTCATTATTATTTTTATCAGATACGTAAAATGTATACGTTTCGCGGGATATAAATTGCGTTTACGGCACTCCCGGATCACCAAAACTTTTCCACGCTCAAACAAATACCCACTTTTATACCCAAATACACAAATTTCATAATTATATCATGTATATCTTGTATATTTCGAAAATCTTGTATCATATTCAAGATTAATAACTGTAAAACTGAAGATATGATTTTCAAGTTGGTAATTTCATGCCATACCTCATTATGGCAACACCATTCCCCCCATACCTTGACCAAGACCATACCATGACCATACTTTCAACCATGCTTGGACTCTTTGACTATAATTGCATCCTATATACATGCAAGTAACAAGTGAAAGTCTTATACACACTTTACACTTAGAAAAATCAAACCAAAAACCCTCTTTTTCTTCTTTAGAGCTCACGGCTCAAAAACTCCACCCAACCAAATCCATACAAAATTTTATACAACCCATACACACTTATACACATCCATTATATATGTTATTTAAGGTTGTTTCCAACATTGTAATCACCATTTGCAAGTATTAGCTAAGGCAAGAAATCAAGATTTGGGTTTTTATTAAGAAAACAAGGGTTTTCTTAAGTGCAAGCTTTGGTTTCTAGGCTAAACACGGGTTTAACATTCATTTCTCATCTCATACATCATCCCTAAGGTCTTCTAAATTCCTTTATACTTTTTATTATCATTATTTTATGTGTAATATGTTATTTATGGCTAAATCACCACTTAAGACTTTTGAATATGTAAAAAGAGTTTTTACTAATGTCTATGAAATTATACACTTTTTCTTATGTTATATGGTCATATATATCATGAAATAATGGATCTATAACTGTAACGTCTCAACCTGTTTTGTTGTTGATTCAAATATCCAAAACAGAAAATTTTTGAAGATCTACTTGTGAAGTATACAACTCTAATAGGGTTTTGTTTAACAAAATTCACGACCATCAGGTTACAATGATTCAGCAATACACATGAGCTTTAAGGTTTTTATAAGCACTATTCGTGACTCATATATCATGAAAACCGAAACCTCAAAAAGAAAACAAACCTTTGAATCTTGTAACTGAATACCATGATTTCACCTTTACCGAATTAGGGTTTGGTTAAAAAACCCTAGTTCATCGAATTTGACAAGTTTACCAAAAACTGAAATTCGACACATCTTTAGAACTCATTAAATTTGATTATTAACCTTGTAGAATCCTAGATCAAGAGCCCCGTGGATCTGATACCACCTAATAGAACCTAAACACGTGATAGATTCTGAGATCGTTTATAGCTCAGATTGTTTAGATCTTATATATAGGATAAACAATAACAATGATAACAATATGCAGCGGAATATAAATAAGAACATCAATGATATTGAACAAGGTTTTATTATCATACGTTTCCACCAAGCCTCAATATTATTTGATCAGAATAATACGGTTACCTATCTCTAACAGTAACAGGGATTAAGGAAAACCTTGATTACCTTGAGGCTACACCACACAAACTAGACGTCTACATCTCTTGACCTTGGCACACACACGCGCGTTTTCTTTTCTGTGTACTTCTAAAACATACGACCTATATCTCTTTATATACTAGAGATATTAGGTTTTATAAAGGATAAGAACAAATAATATCTTTTACACTTTTAATATTATTTTCTATATCTTCTATCTGAATAAGGAGATCTTTTAGAATCTTCAAAATCTTACATCTTTTGAAAATTCTAGCTTTGCATTTAAGTCCTTTTGTTTCATTCTTTTATTCACTTTGTCTCATCAAATCAAGAATCCCAACACGGTCATATCAATATATTCAACGAAACCAGTGGTAGTGGTCGTAGCGGCGGATTCTGATGAGGGTGGCGACAGTAGTTGGTGTTTTGAAGATATGTGTTTGGGTTTTTAGAGTGTTAAATATTCGATCATCATATAAAAGTTTATATATAATGTCTGAGTGATGGGCTCGAAACGTTACATATTAAATGGGCTGAAGGCATTTTGAATATATTTTACTACAATACAATTACCTTTCAATACTTTGTGAGTTCATAGTCTCGCATTTCAATCTTTTCAATGTTTTATAAACCCGCGAGGGGAATACATGCTCGTTTTACTAAGAGAACTTATTGATTTCTACTACATAAGCGTTACATGACTATTTTTACTAAAGCTTGATTTGTTTACTACATGATTTGAGATCGTGAATACCTATATTTGAAACCATGAATTTTAGACATGATTGTTTTACTACGGACACAAGTGTTTTTCAAAGTGTATGCTATCCAGATTACTGCCTGATTATTAATGCCTAAGTTACCTTATTGCCGTGAAGTCCCTATTATCATGAACCGTTAATTGCTATTATAGTGAGCGCTGGTGTTATGGATAGATCTATCGGGACTAACAACCCCCACCCTTCCTTGGGTCACTAGTTTGATCGGGTGCATTTAACATTGAGAGATGTTAGGGTGTTGGCAAGCATCCTATATTCTGATTGGGGCAAAAATCTAGTTAAGGCTTCGGTGTCATGAGCTTAGTGCAATAATATATACTTAGACTTGATGAATGTGTTTCTCTTGTCTACATTACTTGTTTTGGACTTCGGAATATGTACTTAGTCCACCATTACTTCGATCTTGTGGTCCACTTTTAAATACTTCTTGATTTACTGAATCACTACTTGGATTTCGGATGGATTTCGGAAATAACACTTTTAAATGTTGTAACGCTACTTTTCTTCTGAAATATTTCTTAAATTATTTCAATACTGCTTTTTACTTAAACCTATGAATTCACCAACATTATTGTTGACGTTTTAGCATGTATTTTCAGGTTACTATTTTGCTAGTGGAGCATTGGGAGCATTCGAGTCGCGCGGATATATATATTTTTGAAGGCTTAATAACTTGAGTACTATTTGACAAACGTTTTGACAATGTTTTCTAATACATTATAAATGTGTTACTTTGAAGTAGCTACCCCCATTGTTACCGATTCCGCGCTATCCTGATTTTGGGGTGTTACAGATGGTACCAAGCCAAGTTTTAGGGAAATTGGGTCATTTTCCAAAACTAGTCTATATCCCCAAAGTTTAAAATTTCTTCATTTTAAAATACAGAATCCTCTCAACGGTCCGAATCCACGCTGCGCGTATTCTCCGATCCGTATCTTTACTTTCTGATTGTCATTAGTGCATTAAAATATAATCATATATATATATACTGGTTTAAATTCGATCTTCTTACGTCTATCTATCTCATATCAATATCTATTTCTATCGATCAATTATATAAATATCGACTATCCTGATTAATTTATAATTACTCATATCATCCTCCATTATATACCATGTGCCATAACTCTGCATACTTTTACAAATTCTCAACGAATTGTGTACTTGTGTTGCCAGAATCATGCCGCCCAGGAGATTTAAGAAGAAATCTGTTAGGAAGATAGTGGAAAAGCGTGTGGCCAAAGCCATTGAAAAATATGAAAAGACTAGAGCTGACTCAAACAATACTGGTGGATCCGGATCAACAAATACTGGAGGAACTGTTGTACCAGAGATGCATGGATGTTCGTATAAGACATTTATGAATGGCAAGCCTCACTCTTTCAAGGGGACTGAAGGTGTAGTCGGACTGAAACGTTGGTTCGAAAAGATGGAGCAAGTGTTTGAAATTTGCAAATGTGCTGAAGATGACAAAGTGAAGTTTGCTATGTGCACGTTCGAGGGTCGTGCTCTGACCTGGTGGAACGGAAATGTTCAGACTTTGGGACTTGCTAATGCTAATCAGATCCCCTGGAGCAACGTGAAAGCTATGATGACCACTGAATACTGCCCAGCAACTGAAATCCAAAGGATGGAACAAGAGCTTTGGACTCTGACTCTGAAAGGAGATGATATTGAAGCTTACAACAATCGTTTCCACGAACTGGCCTTGATGTGTCATGAATTGGTGCCTACTGAAAAGAAGAAGATTGAAAGGTATATTCGTGGGTTTCCTGAAAGAATCAAAGGAAACATCACTTCTTCAAAGCCTGCGACCTTGCATGAGGCAATCAACATGGCCCGTGAACTGGTCGAGCAAGCAGTTCAGGGTAGGGCTGCAAGAATCGGGGAAAGCAATAAAAGGAAGTGGGAAGACAACCAGAGAAACAACAATAACAATAACCATAACTACAACAACAACCATAACAGCAACAATAACCACAACAACAACAATAACCGCAACCGAAACAACAATCATCACCAGCAACAAAACAGGAGACAGGAAAATGTCAGGGCATATGCTGCAGCCCCAACTGGAGGAAAGATTTATGCTGGAAATTTACCAAAATGTAATCGGTGCAACTTACATCATCATGGACCGTGTCCTCAAAAGTGTCGGAGATGCCAAAGATTTGGGCACCTGGAGAAGGATTGTAGAACTAGGCTTCAGGGTGCAGGAAATGACTCCCTGCAAAATGTGATATGTTTCGGGTGTGGAGAGAAAGGACATTTCAAAGATGCTATGAGAGATTCCAAAGTCTTCTCAGTCAGTTAGAGATTCATGGAGCAGGTGTATCTACTGAAGATTGCAAATAGAATTTCTAAGATCTCTACCTTCTGCTTGGTTACAAGTTTCCTTAATTATGAGGAACAAACCAGGAATGGACAGTCTTAGTTTTGATGACTTGTACAACAATCTAAGAGTCTTTGAAAATGATGTAAAAGGCTCTACTACATCATCTTCCAACTTGCAAAATGTAGCATTTGTTTCTGAAAACACCAGCAGTACTAATGATGTTATGAGCTTATGGTGTTTGCAATACTTCTGGTCTTATTCAAAGCAAGAACCAAAATCTTATATCCTTGCTTGCAAGTCAATTAGTTGTTTGAAAATAGATTTTCGCCCACTCTAGGGATCTTTTTACAGATTAATTATTGAACACGCAGCGATTAATAAGAAAGCATATATTATCAAACAAGTTTTTCATTCAAAACGATTCTCTATTTACCCCAACCTATAATATGGCGGCTTCATCAAACTACTATGTGTACTAACTAACTAACTATCTAATATACAAAGCACACACACTTTGTAATCGACTATATTGGAGAAGTCTGTGTTTTCTATGGATGGATTGATTAATAATTTCTGACGACCTAGGATCTCTTTAGGTACTCGAGATTCCTGTTTACAAGAATCCTAATTTTAACATAGAAGTCCTATCTTTTGTACTTTTAGTCCTCCTTTATTTTGAAGACTTTTTATTGCGACTTTATGCTTTTTATCTTCGTGTTTGATCTTGTTTCATTATGTGTATTACTTTGTCTTTCAAATCAATTATACTGGAATGTATAATTCCCAACATCTTCCCACTATGTGATGAAGACAAAACAACTAAGTCGTGTACTCGGACTTCCCCTTAAATAGAGAAGTGAGATGTAATCTATCTCCCTGAATGTAACAAATCTTCCTTTGTAGATAGCTTTCCCCTTAAATTTCCTTTGTAGAGAAGCTTCCCTTATACTCTTTTGATCCATGCAACCACATCTCAATAAGAGGCAAATCAATAAACTTGTATCCTTATTCCCTTTTTGTAATCATCCAATAGGGGTCTTCTGTAGAAATGCAACTTGGATCATAACAGCTACAAATCATATACCACAATCTAGTCCAGCCTTCCCTATACTCAAAAATACCTCCATGAAGCATAATACGAAAAATGACTTTGAGCAGTAGAATTTTAAACTAGCAGTAGTAATAAAAATCAGTAGTAGTAATGAAACACTTCATCTCAAGTGGTGCATGTAGATGGAAAACATTTAAACAATAAGCTTCCCCTGAAACCCATATGTTTACCATCTCTTGAATCTCGAACTATGTAGGCTCCATGTAGTGATCACTGATGAAGAAAATAGAGTATAACGAATTTGATGAAGAAGTAGAATCTCCCAAACTTGTGTCTTATATCTTGTACTATCCACGACGTTGAGCTCATACTCCTAATGTATAAGCAGACCGCGATCTCTTGACAAAATCCTCATTCTCTATAATGAGACACTGAGTACAATAACGTAACTCCTTCAAGTGATAGCGAATTGTGAGCATTGAGAACTTAAGAAATAATCACACATTCTCTAGATTTTGCAAGTCTTCGTCACCATACAAAACAAACAAGTTACCTCCTGCTAAAAGGTATGATAAGAACACGCATCTGTGAAACTCAACTACAACATCAAATGAGTGATAATCAACTGTCTTCGTAATCACATCTTCAAATAATCTCAAAAACGAGCCTTTATATTTGTTAAGAAACCATTAAAATTCAATCAGTTATTTTGGTTTTGGATTGGATTTGGATCTCGAATGCTTAGTTTAAGGGGAAGTTAACAGATTGATTTTTAAATTGTTTTCAAACATTTTAAAAGCTCGTTTTTTGAGATTATATTGAGATGGATTACGAAGACAGTTGATTATCACTCATTTGGATGGTGTTTAGTTGAGTTTCACAGATGCGTGTGTTCTTATCTTTACTTTTAGAGGAGGTACTTGTTTGTTTTGTATGGGGACGAAAGTCTTGCATTATCTAGGAATGTTGTGATTTTTCTTAAGGTGCTCAAAAGCTCACATTCGCTATAACTTGAAGGGTGTTACGTTATTGTTACTCAGTGTCTCATTATAGGAGATGAGGATTTTGTCAATAGATCGCGCGTCTGCTTATAACATTAGGACATTGTTAACGTCAAACGCGTTTTTGTTTAGTTGTAGGGGTTTTGTGAGCTCAACGTGTGGATAGTACAGTATAAGGCACAAGTTTGGGAGAGCTACTTCTTCATCAATTCGTTTTATCTATTTTTTCATCGTGATTCACTACATGGAGCCTAAACTAGTTCGGGATTCAAGAGATGGTAAACATATTGGTTTCAGGGGAAGCTTATTGTTTAAATGTTTAACCATTTACATGCCACTTAAGATGAAGTGTTTCATTACTACTACTGATTTTTATTACTACTGCTAGTTTAAAATTCTACTGCTCAAAGTCATTTTTCGTATTATGCTTCATGGAGGGTATTTTGAGTATTGGAAGGCTGGATTAGTAGTTGTGGTATATGATTTTGTAGCTGTTATGATCCAAGTTGCATTTCTACAGAAGACCCCTATTAGATGATTACAAAAAGGGGAAGAAGATTACAAGTTTATTGATTTGCATCTTATTATGTGTGGTGGCATGATCATAAGTTAAGGGGAAGCTATCTACAAAGGAAGATTTTAAGGGGAAGCTATCTACAAGGGAAGTTTTGTTCATTCAGGGAGATGATTACATCTTCAACTTCTCTATTTAAGGGGAAGTTCGTACACGACTTTGTTTGTTTTGTCTTCATCAAATAGGGGAAGATTGTTGGGAATTATACATTCCAGTATAATTGATTTGATGAGACAAAGTAAATACAAGAATGAAACAAGAATCAAACAAGAAGGAAATAAAAAGGATCAAGTCGCAATTAAAGAAGTCTTCAAAGTAGGAGGGACTTTAAAGTACAAAAGATTGGACTTCTATGTTAATTAGGATTCATTGAAACCTAGGAATCTCTAGTATATAAAGAGATCCTAGTCGTTGGAATTATTAATCAATCATCCATAGAAAAACACAGGAACTTCTCCATATGAGGAGTCTGATTACAAGTGTGTGTGCTTTTGTTATTAGTTAGTTAGTTAGTTAGTACACCATAGTAGTTGGTGTAGCCCCATATTATAGGTTGGGGTAAATAGGAATCGTTTGAATGAAAAACCTTGTTTGATAATATTGCTTTCTTATTATTCCGCTGCGTGTTCAATATTATCTGTAAAACGATCCTAGATGGGCTAAACGATTTTCAACAACTTGATTGATCTTGCAAGCTAGGATATGATGATGTTTGTTCTGTTTTGTAATTATGTCCTGAGTATTGCATACCACCATATGCGGCACTAATCTATCATTAGTTACTGCTAGGTGTTCTTTCAGAAACAAATGCTACATTTTGGCAAGTGGGAAGATGTATGCAGTAGAGCCTTTTTATTCATTTCAAAGACTCTTAGATTGGTTGTACAAGTCATCAAAAACTAAGGACTGGATCCATTCCTGGTTTGGGTTCTCATAATTAAGAAACATTGTAACCATGCAGGTGGTATAGAGATCTTAGAATTTTCTTATTTTGCATCTTCCGTAGATACATCCTGCTCAAATGAATCTCTAAACTGGCTGAGAAGACTTTGGAATCTCCATAGCCTTTGTGAGTCCCATCTGTGAGTTGGATACAGTGAATCTTCAAACTGGTTACTTCATGATGTACTTCTCATTCTTTTTGGATTCATCAATTTCCACCAAATCTTGATGTGATGGCCATTCCACATTTCTTTTGCATCAGTCATCTTATGGAATTTGTGCTAGATGATCTTCTGGTCCATGGCCAAATTAGGCAAGGTGGTCTAACTTTTCTTTCTCTTTCTCTGGCCACTATTTTCTTCTGTTGTTTTAGGGAGGCAATAATTTTAAGTTTGTCCTGATGTATCGGTTTGTGACTGACACAGGACCTTTTCCTTTTTGGTTAACCTCCAAATTGGATAAGTCTGTATGAGCCAAAATAGTGTTCCATCTTCATAAGACCAATATTCAATATTCTCCCTTTTTAAGAATAGGCAGCTTGATGGTTGAGATTGTATGAGGAGTTTGTTGTGTTGGTGTTTGTTGTGTTGCTGGTGGAGGTGGTGGTGGTGGATTCTCATCTTGTGTTTCAGACGGTTTAGGTTTTGTTGGTCTGGAGATGAATAAACTGGTTTAACTGTTCTTCTTGTTCAGGTTTCTCAAAGCCTCTGTACACGCTTGAAGGTCCTAGATACTGAATGAATCTTTTGCAGCCTATAAAGGTGATAGCCAGATGTATAATTACAAATGACTATGTAGAACAATGACTTTATAATACTATGTGTTAATGCGATCTTAACACAGGTACTAAGAAGAACACATGAAACAATCTGATAACAAACTTTATTAATTGTTCTTGAGGATTACAAAATTGCTATAACTATGATATATGATTTGCTAAGCTTGTGTATTACTTCTGTAATCTTCTGTGTTCATCTATTTTGCTCTCTCTGTCTAACTATGCCAAAGGTGTTGGATCCTTTTATATGCTAAGGATAACCCTAAAAGGCTTACATATCTTTTTCTAAAATATCTCATAAATATCTTTTAAATATCTTCTCACCGGTACTAACTAACTTTATCTACTTAACGGTATTAACTAACTATCAGTACTTAATATTTGTACTGTCCTAGGTACTTAAGTATAACTGACAGTACTAACTATTTGTACTGTCAGTACTAACTTAAGAAAACATTAATCCTAACACAAATATCATTGGATCTAATGAAGGTGTTTTGACTGATCTAGTTAAGATTTTTTATCTTAGTGTCACAAATGAGCTCACTTCGGGGAGATTGTTAGCCTCAAATATTCGAGTAGGATACAAGGAAGTTCGTTCATTATATTAGGTCTCGGTCACTTAATTAATTATACGTTATTATTGGCATAGAAGGGTTAAACTGGGCTCGTAATGACTATTCCCCCACCAAATCCTACGTATTATTGTATTGTGTATCGGGCTAAACATGTCTATTCCCGAGCCCCGGCCAAGGTAAAGCCCACACGCCCATGTAGTTGTGTTTTAGGGTATATATACCATTTTCCATCAAGGAAATTTATAACACCCCCAAAAATCAGGACATCGCTGCGGAATGGTAACATTGGGGGTGCTATTCAGGGCACAAAACACAGAGTCACGGAAAACGACCTTAAATGGACGTTTTAAATAAAGTATATTCTATTTTATAAAGATCAGTAGTTGCAACAGGTTTCATTTATAATGTATTAGGAAAACATGTCAAACGTTTGTTCGAATGTATACAAGTTATTAAGCCTTCAAAAAATATATATCCGCGCGACTCGAATTGCTCCCAAGCTCATTAGCAAAATAGTACCTGAATAATACATGCAAAACTGTCATCAATAATGTGGTGAATTATAGGTTTATGTAAAGCAGTGTTGAAATAATTTATGTAATGTCTTTGTAAGAAAAGTAGGTTACAGTATTTCATAGTGTTATTTCCAAAATCCAAGTAAAGTAGTAATTCAGTAAATCAAGTAATGTTTAGTAGTGGACCACAAGATCGAAGTAATGGTGGACTAAGTACATATTCCGAAGTCCAAAACAAGTAATGTAGACAAGAGAAACACATTCATCAAGTCTAAGTATATAAGTATTATTGCACTAAGCTCATGACCCCGAAGCCTTAACTAGTTTGTGCCCCAAATGTATAGGATGCTTGCCAACAACCTAAAAGTATTCCTCATGTTATATGCACATGGTCAAACTTGTGACCAGAAATTCCAGTGGGGATTGTCAGTCCCGATAGATCTATCCACAACACTCGCGCTCACTACATTAGCAATTAACGGTTCATGATATAGTGGGACTTAATTCGCTAATAGTGGTTACTTTAGGCAATTATATTCAGGCAGTAATCTGGATGCATACAGTTTAAAACAAAAACTTGTGTCCGTTGTTAAACAATCATGTAATTCCACCCCTTAGAGTTTAGAAACAAGGAGATAGTAAAAGAGGGCTATGAACTCACAAAAGTATTGAAAGGTAATTGTACTTGTAGTAAAATATTGAGTTTGTAAAGGAGACATGATTCCCTCGGTGGTTTTATAAAAAACATTGAAAGATTGAATTGCGAGACTATGATTCACCATGATGATGAAGAACGCATTGGCGGGACATGTACACTGTGAGTACAAGACGAAACAGAAACTGGAACGGCTCGACCAAGAAGTTACGGTTTATCCTAACGACTATAACCCACTAGCCTAGGATAATGTATTTGGGTTTCCCGATTAATGGTTACGTCAACGCGACACGTTGATAAAAATTTAGATTTAAAGTTGTAATAGTTTGGTGGTTGGTTAAATAAATAAATAAATAATAAAGCAGGTGTTGTAATATATTCGTATTTATTACATAACTGAAAAATAATCGAGTATTATAATTCATACGTGAATCTATATAACAAATACACAGCTATAAGAAGAATCAAGCGTATATATACTGCGTGTCATGTTTTAACTAAAAGGTGTCAATTAAAATAAAATGGTCCAATTATATAATACTTTCCGAGTATTATATAAGGAAATTACGATATAAATTAAAAGAAACTAAATAAATCGACTATTGCGTCCGATATCACCAAATGATTATAATAGAAAGTTTTTTATAAAATAAACGCAGTTTTAAAGTTACGGATTAGATAAATGAAATTTCCAAAAATTATAGTTTTCGTTCGTTTATCTGGTCGTCACGATCTAATAATTCTTAAGGCATTTGATTCGTTCTTTTCAAGATAATAATTAAAGTAAGATTTGTATAAATTTACTAAGCGTAGCAATTTATAAAAATCTTGGCATGACCTATTCGTTTATTTAACGTTTTCCATATTAACAAAAGTTAATTGTTTTCCCTCAATTCAATACATGTTGCAAACCCAAACACATCTTTTAACAGTTATTATAAACACAGAAACAGAAATAATAAATAAAATATTTATTTAACCAATACCACATTTAGATCCGGTTTAATATATAAATGTATATATGAAATCTTTTTAGTTTTTATTTTCTCCGATTTATACCAACCAAACACCACCCTTTTTGTTTTTATAACCCCCAAAAATAACAAAAAACATCCTACTCAGGCTTAAACCAATACCAAACACCCCGTGGTGTTGCCCTGCTCTGTCCCCAAACCACCCCTGTTTTGGGTGTTTTACACAAAAACCAAAACGTACTAGCTGGTGAGATAAACAAACGCTTCCCTAACCGCTCCTTAAAAACCAAATAGGCCCCGCGGCTGTTTTTTTAAACCGACATGAACACCACTACCCCCCGGTGTTCCAACAGCCAAACTAACTACTCACCCCTCGACTGGAAAAACAAACAAACCAAACCCACCGTGTGGTGCGGCTGTTCACGAAACCCAAGCACCATGGTGTTGAATAACACCAAACACAAAATCCTGCACCCTTGGTGGTGGTATTATGATGATGACGGTGGGGGTGTGGTGTTGGGGGGCAGCGGTGTGAGAAGAGTGGCAGCGGGGTGGCGACGTGGTGATGATGGAGATGTTGGGGGCGGCTGTGGTGAGGAGGTGGTATGAGGGTGATGGTGAAGGTGGTGGCGTTATGGTGGTGATATAATGGTGGCATGGAGGAGATGAATGTTATGATGATGATGATGATGGTGTAAAGGTGGTGTTGGTGCGTCGATGGTGAGGCAGCCGGAGGAGGGGGCGACGAGTGACATGGGGGATCGGTTAGATCGGGGGATGGGGAACAATTTTGGGTTCGGCCGGAAAAGTCCGCCGGAAAACTTTTCCGGCGGCGGCGGCGTGGCGGTGGCCGGAGGAGGGTGGTGGCCGGCGGTGGGGAGGGAGAGAGGTTGAAGATGAGTATGTGTGTGTGTATATAAGATGGAAATGAAAAATGATATATAAAAATTTATATATATAATAAAAGTTTTAAAATTTTTGATAAGTTGTTAATAGTTGAGGGTTAACTTTGTAAATATTTCACAGGGACCTAACGTGTAACTTTGGAGTATTATTTTGTCTGGTGTGCATCGGACATTCGGGCGACTCATTTGGGCTAGTTAACGGTCGATTCATTAACGAAACTTGGCCATTGTTTTCAAATTATTTTTCTGATAAAAATGAGTATTTACTTGATAATATTTTATAAATATTTTTATTTAATAAAAAGTGTTAATGTTCTCGTTTCTAAATCTTTCGAGGGCATTTCAGTCACCTTAGGAATGTGTTTTGTATGTTTTTCTTACTAGTTAAGCCTTTATATAGGGCTTAACTAAGGTTAAGAAACTCTAGTTAAGTTAACTAGGGTTAAGTTAAAGGAAAATATCTAAAAGATATTTTAGATAAATATCTAATAATTATTCTCTTTTAAATATATAATAAATATCTTATTATTAAACGGAGCTTCCATGACCAGGGGTTGGGAACAAAAGATGACACGGTTCATAAAATAATATTTTATGATCATAAAAATAATAACGAGACGCGTCGTAAATTTTTACGATGCTCAAAACGATTAACGAACGCGCGATCAACCGTTGACTCGCGAAACGTCAAAAATAAATTTTTTTAATTCTTCTCCAAATTTTTCATAATAAAATACGAAAATATTTATTATCGACAAATAAAATGTTAAATGTCGACACTCACTCACGGAAACTCGTAAAATAGATGACGTCGAAAAATAGCTGAAAATACGGATGTACAAAAATGGTGATGTTCATTTGTATAACAATTTACATTTTGCAAGTAATTCAACCACTTTCTCTTTCTTGTTTCTCTCTCTAAACTTCTTCCATTTTCCTTATCTTTTCTACTTGTATTCGAGCAACATATAATGAAGTGAAGTGATTTAGGGTTACCGACAACTAAACAACTAGGGTTTATGAACATACTTTAATCCTTGATTCTTGAAACCCCAAATCACCAAATTGATCTTGAATAAAAAAATCTTTTTTTTCTCTGCTTCTTGGTTCGATGGTATATTTAAAAAAATATAGGTTGTGGTGGTTTGTATTTATAGTGAAAAGAAAAAGGTTTGGATAATTACATAATTAGAATCACACTTAGATTAAAATTGAGTTTCTTTTTTTTTATTTCTTTAAAACCGGCCAAATAAAATCCCTTTATATTATTTTTATTTTTTTATTTTTTTTATTACTAATTTTGAATTTTATACATATATATATAATATTTATATTTTTTTATAAAAAACTATGAATATACATATTTACTTAAAAACCCTTATTTAAGAAATACAATAATTAAATTAAAAAACACTACACTACTTTATTATTATTATTTCACAAAAATACCTTATTTTGACATTTTTTTTATAAAAACCTTTATTTATTTTACCTTTCAAACCTTTTAAATTAAAACTAGATTAATTGATTATGAATAAATTTTATTTCTAATTTTATTTTACCAACTTAATAAAACTAAGTTCAAATTTCTATATTTTCTAAACTAAACCTTTAATTTCACTAACTACAAATCACTTAAGATTAATATACGTATACATATACATATAAATAATGACACATATATATTTTATACTATCATTTTCATTGTCACTAAAATGTGAACAAAATGAAATACCCATAACAACCATAACTTTAATCAAAAGGAGATGATCACGCTCCATTGATTGGTAACCAAACTCACATAAGATCACATAAAAACATAATTATTATAACACATAATGATGTTCAAGTCCATACTAACGGTTTGACTAACCTGCTCAAAGCACAGTTGTCACAGTATCTCCTCCTTAGGGAAATCTCGTCTCGAGAGTTAACTAGTAGGTTCAACATCATCAACAAACAAACAATCGGGAATACTTAGCTTTCATATGGTCCTCACGTTCCCACGTGAACTTAGGGCCACACTTTGAATCTCATCTAACTTTCACGATCAGAAACCCATTGCTTACAACTTCGCTTGCCCATACAAGGGTACAAATAGCAGCATAACAACTCTAATAAAAAATAACATCCAACTACATGAAAATCGCCCGTCTTTGAGGAAACTCATCAAAAAACCTTAAGTTGTGTAACAACGTCATTCATAACCTAACCCCCCAACTCATCAAACAAGAACTGTCTTGGAACTAAGTTATGAGTTGTTACAAAGCTCAACGTTTTTGAAGAATCAGCTCGACTTCGAGTTTATTCAAAATATAACATTAACCAAACCACCTCAGAACATTCAAGGGTGCACTAAAGTCTACCAGTAACCCTATGTACCTAACTTTAATTAGTACTTCCAACGATAGCTTGCTCAACGAGCAAATGTGGATACTTAGTTTTTATGAAATCCTCATGACCTCGCTTCGAGTTCCAATGGACTTAACTATCAAAATCCTACTACGCTTTAAACTTTCAACCTCACGATCGTTTAATCTCAACAGTTCACTTCAACACACGAGGTAGTTTTGTCTACCTTAATTTCTTCTAAATGCACATGCAGATTTGTATCCGCTAAATACTTCTTTAAATTTGAAACACATCAAATACGCTACTAAATTATTGAGACAATATTAATCAATATGCCATAGGACCGATCCCTTTAATGATCTCAAATGGTCCTACATATCTTGGTGCTAACATTTCTTTCTTTCCAAAATGCACTTCATCTTTCCAAGACGACACTTCTAACCATTCACTTATCACCAACTTCAACTCTAATTGTTTACGCATTTTTTCCGTAATAGCTATTTGCATTCTCTAGCCTACTTTGAGCTTATTCTGTAATCAACATCCTTAATTTGTTGTCTCTTGTACCAATTTTGATCCAATGATCAAAATTTCTCCAAATTTCAGGCCCAAAAAAAAACATGTGACCTACACTTCCTCCCATACAACGCTTCAAATGGAACACATCAAACACCCGAATGATAACTATTATTATAGAAAACTCAGTTAAGGGTAGATGAGTATCCTAATTACCACCAAAAAAATCAATCACGCACGCTCTCAACATATCCTTCAAATTTTGAATGGTACGCTCACTTTGTTCGTTCGTTTGAGGATGATAAGTAGTACACATGTTTTAGCCGTGTTCTCAATGCCTTCCGCAATGTCTACCAAAGCCGCGAAGTAAATCTTCCACCACGATCTGAGATGATCGACACATGCACTCTATGCCTTGTAACTATCACATTAGTGTAAAGTCTTGCCAAATTCTCCATTTTAAAATATTCACGTACTACCATGTAATGGGCTATATACACCTAGCTAATAGCATAATCTATCTACATAATTAGTCAGTCTATCGACTATTACCCAAATTCGTATCATACCCACTACTTGATCTTGGCAACCTTGTAATAAAGTCCATAGTTATTATATCCTACTTCCACTCGGGTATCTCTAGTTGTTACAATAAACCCGAAGGTCTTTGATATTTTAGCATTCACCTTTAAACAAGTCAAACAATTGCTAATATAGGTAGGAATATCCTTCTTCATACATGGCCAACATACATATCTCTAAGGTTATAGTACGTCTTATCCGCTCCCGAATGTACCAAGTACCTTGATGCATGAGCCTCGTCTTCAATTAATGTCCTTACATCACCTATTAATGGAAACCATAATAAAATACAGACCTCCATCCTTCTTCCTTTCACATTAGTTGGTTCAGGACATGCAAGCATTTTGCTGTCGGATTTCTCTACCTTGCCTCTTTGCTTGAGTACACTAACTAATCTTTATTTGACTCATCGCAGTAAACTACAAACTCTTTGGATCCATCAGGCAATAACAATATTGGTGCATTTCACAAATTGCCCTTCAACGTTTGAAAAGCTTCCTTTTGTTCCTTGGCCCACTCCTACTTCTTTCTTCTAAGTCAGTGAAGTAAGGGGTTTAGCGATCTTAGAAAAATTTACTATGAAACGTCGATAGTAACCTACCAATTCCAAGAATGATTGTATCCCAGATGGCGTCTTAGTTTCTTTTAATTCTTCATTTCTTCTATCTTACTAGAGTCTACGTGAATATCATTGCTGTTAACCACGTGTTTAAGAAACGCACTTCTTGTAACCAGAATTCATACTTGGAAAACTAGGCAAACAACTTTTCCTTCTTCAGCAGCTCCAACACCAACTTCAAATAAACCTTATGATCCTCTTTACAATTCAAGTAGATCAAGATATCATCGATAAACAAAATGAAAAACTTGTCTAAATATGGCTTGTACACCCGGTTCTTCAAGTCCATGAAAACCGCTGGTGCTATTGGTTAACCCAAAAGGCATAACCGTAAACTCAAAGTGTCCATATCGCGTCCTAAATGCCGTCTTGAGTATATCTTCTCCATGTACTCTTAACTGATGGTAACCGGAACGAATATCTATCTTAGAGAAATAACGCAAAACTTGTAACTGGTCGAACAAGTCGTCGATCCTTGGGAGATTCTTGGTGGTCAGCTTGTGCAACTCTCGATATTCTATGCACATTCGAATTGAACCGTCCTTCTTTTGAACACACAGTGCACCTCTGGAAAAGAGTGACTTGGTCGAATAAAACGTATATCAATGTACTTCTAAGGGTTACGAAATACCGAATAGGGTAGCAAACGAATATCGAATCAAAGGCTAGAATACATATGAGGGATTTCACATATGGAAATAGATGCGGATCAAATGTCATAAGAATCCTTAAAAGGAAGGATAGAATATATGTACCGATAGAAAACGACAATGAAGAATCAACAAGCGTACCACGACAAAAATAATACATAACGAATAACAATACGTATCAAGATTGATAAATGAGAAAGATAAAATTCTTATACCAATAACCGACTTTACTCGAAAGAACAGCAACTAACATAAAATGTTTTAAAAAAATCAATTTATAATAATAAAGAAAGTCGTTTTAATTATAAAAATCACTTAAAAAATCATCTTAAATATAATCTTTATAAAATTCATTTTAATCATGGTTGTCATAAAATCCAGAGACAGTCATTTAACAGTGTATCACATCTTACCTACAAAAATTACTTTAAACATGCTTTTTATAATTATAAAATTTATCAAAAACAAGCATATAAAAAATATTATCATATCTTATCATAAATATGTATTAAAAAAATAGTTTTTGTCAGATCACCAATGTATCATATTGTTTTAAAAATTTATTGTAAACATAGTTTTCTTAAAAAAACAATAAAGAGACATTTCCATAAAAGTGTTGTATTCATATAATCATTTCAAAATAGTTTTCCCCACACACCATCAAGATATACTTCAAAAGGTTTTCATAATTCGACATTAATATAAAATATGTTACTAAAACGAGAACATCGTAATACCCAAAAGGGATTGTAAAATACCGTAAAGACTCTAACACAATCTTATTGTTTGAAAGCGAAAGGGAGTATAAAGAACCATATAGTCAGAATAACAGTGAAACGAACATGCACAAGAGAAATCTATACTAAGACATTACGAACCAAAAGAAGAACGTAATGACTCATCTATTAGATAAGCATTGTTAATCAAAACATATGTAAAAGGGTGTGATAAAATACACATGTCCATTTATGCCTAAAATGACCCAATTAAACCCAAAACAGACCAAAAATGGCAAAAATATGCTTGTATTTATGTTTTGTGTGTGCAGGTATGGATGAGTCAAAAAATCACAAGAAAACAGTAAAAAACAAGCAAGCACGGACACGAGAACCAGAAGTGTACAAAGCCGAAGCCAGAAAAGTCCAAAGCCTAGCCCATTTTCCTTTTATTATAAAACACAAGGGCCAAAATTGCAAATTCCCAAACTGTTTAAGCTAAGAAAGATAGAGGAAAGAAAGAGATAGGACTAATCGTGCAAACTTCCCAAAGTCCAACAATTTAACTGTCGAAAATTAGGCGCGAAATCTTATTTACTGTTCACCCGTCGTCCCAAAGTTACCATTTACTCAAATCAAAGGGGTTTCTCAAATTAAGGGCTAAGAAGTCAATTCAGAAGCGTGTTAGCACGAGGATAGGGAGATTTCAGTCAAATCAAAGGAATTATGAAGCTCTCTCTCTCAAAGGCCACGTCTTCAATGGAGAGAAAACACAATTAATAGTGGGTTTTAGTTGCTAAAATACCAACAAATAGAAGCCACAATGCATCCAAAGTGATAGACACGCTGGCAATCCTCAGGTGTCCACAAATCAATCCAACGGCTATGAATAAATTCCTAATGATTGAAGAATCCAACGGGCTTGATTAAGAGGAGCGTGGGCAAGGCAAGAGGGTCTGGAAGCTTCTCTTCTGGCTATTAAGAGGCCTCACTTCTCACTACACACGCTATCTAGGTTTTTTAGTATATTTTTTTGTCTAGATTTATTTTGTTATTTTACCTAAATGTAATTGTCCCTTAATTGTTTTTGTGAATCTCCTTTTCTTAGAATGTAATTCTAGTTTTCAATTAATGAAACTCGCTGTTTTTATTGTATCAAGCTCTTCTTATTTTCAACCTTTAAGCTCTCTCAATAAGCCTATCTTACTAAATAAGCTAATAAGCTCTAATAAGTCTATAAGCTTATTATGGAGCTGAATTAAATCTAAATCATGATTTTAGCAGGTTTAGTTGGGTGTTCTTTTTAAGAACTAAGGACGAAACTAGTGGAATCCTTAAGGACTTTATAAGACAAATTGAGAACCAATTAAATCAAAAAGTTAAAACTATTAGATGTGATAATGGTACAGAATTCAAGAACAGGGAAATTATTGAATTCTGTGGGTCAAAAGGGATCAAGAGGGAATACAGTAATGCCAGAACTCCACAACAAAATGAAGTTGCTAAAAGGAAAAACAGGACCCTAATTGATGCTGCTATAACAATGCTAGCAGATTCATTTTTACCTACCACTTTTTGGGCTGAAGCAGTTAGTACTGCTTGTTATATCCTTAATAGGTTATTAGTGACCAAGCCTCAAAACAAGACACCTTATGAACTTATAACTGGTAAAATACCAATCATAAGCTATATAAGACCTTTTAGGTGCCATATGACCATCTTGAATACCATTGACCACCTGGGAAAGTTTAAAGAAAAGTCTAAAGAAGGGTTTTTAGTTGGGTATTCTCTAAATAGCAAGGCTTTTAGGGTATACAATTTAGAAACCAAAAGAAGCTAATAATAGTGCAGGTATACAAGATAATAATGATGCAGGAAATTATGAAATGGAGGCTGAACCTGCTCAAGAATACTTTGTACTGCCATTATGGTCTTCTTATACTTCAACTATCAAGAGCTCAGAAGCAAATAATAGAGGTGAAAAGCCTAATGGGGATATTGGTTTAAAGACAAATGAGGAGCCAATAGATCAGGCACATCAAGTCTTTTTGTAGGAACTTGAAAGGCTTAAAAGACAAGAAAAGGAAGCTAATGATGCAGCTGAAACTCTTAGAAAGGAGTTTGCTCAAGATACTAAGGATTTGCTTCTTCAAGCAGGAGATGCTAAAGCTAGTAGTACTAACTATGTTAATACTGCTAGCACACCCGTTAATACTGCTAGGCCAGATGTTAGTACTGCTAGGCCAGAGGTTAATACTGCTAGGCCAGATGTTGGTACTGCTAGGCAAGAAATTGGTACAGCTGATCCAACAACTCCTCTAACAACCACAGCAATCTTTAATGATGAAGAGATGACCCTTGCAGACACCTTGGTTAAGATGAAAGATAACAAAGCTAAAGGTGTTATCTTTAAAGATATAGAGGAATTAGTCAAACCTGAAAGATCAGTCTTAACCCTGAAGCCACTCCCATCCATTGATCCAAAAGACAAAGGCAAGGGTGTTTTAGAAGAACCTAAGCCTGCAAAGAAGATGACTAGAAGTGATTTTGATGCTGCTCAGGCTGCTAGAGATGCAGAGGTTGCTAGACAGTTAGAAGTAGAGTTGCATGTAGAGGTGGAAAGGGAAAGACAGAGAGAAGAACAAACATCTATGGATTACATTGCAAACTTGTATGATGAAGTTCAAGCAAAAATAGATGTTGATCATGAACTAGTAGTCATATTGACTCATGAAGAACAGGAGAAGTACACTGTGGATGAAAGGGCAAAGCTATTAGCAGAATTCTTTGAAAGAAGAAAGAAGCAACTAGCAGAAGAAAGAGATGCTGCTATGAGGAACAAACCTCCAACAAGAACTCAACTGAGAAGTCTGATGATGACCTATCTTAAACATACAGGTAGATTTAAACATAGTCATTTGAACAAAAGGAATCTTGAAGAGATTTAGGCCCTATACATCAAGGAACAAGAAAGAGCTGCAAACTTTGTGCCTATTAGGTTTGAGGAGGAAGAAATATTGATTTAGAACATGAATAAAAAGGCAGATGGTGTACATGTGGAGAAGGTTCTTGAAGAACCTGACAGTACTAAGGTGGAAGTTAAGCAAGAAGCAGCTGAGCAGGGTACTAGGAAAACACCTGGTAAAGTATTAAAGATGAAAGCAAGAAAGAAGAGAAAAGGAGGTCCAAGAATGAAAAGACAGTCTAAGAGAAAGAAGACATATTCTGACCTTGAAGAAGAAGAGCATCTAAAGACTTTTCTGAAGATAGTTCCAGATGAAGAAGGCATAATAGATTTGGAAGTCCTGGAGAAGAGATTTCCAATCATTAACTGGGAATCAAAATTCTAGCATTTTGACAGACATGGAGCCGAGTGCATCTACTACAGGATCTTTAGATCTGATGGAAGTTCTATATGGATTAAAAGCTTTTCTGAGATGGTGACAAGGTTTGATAGACTGGATCTTGTGGAGTTATATAATCTGGTGACGCAGAGGTTTGAAACAACTAGACCAAAAGGAGTAGATCTAGTTCTTTGGGGAGATTTAAGGACAATGTTTGAGGTAAATGCAGAAAATGAACTCTGGCGGAATCAAGAAGGATGGAATCTTAAGAGTTGGGATTTCTATGAAAATTATGGGTTCATAGTTTGACACTGGAAGATGGTACTGAGATTCATATGCTTGCAGAAAGGAGATACCCACTCACAAACCAAACACTTAAGAGGATGATGTCTTTGAAGTTGATAGCTGAGTCTGCAAGTGACAGTGCTTATGATCTGCTTTGATTCATTCAAAAGCAGATTGATGAAGCAGGAAGCCATGATGGAGGAGAGAAGGATCTTTAAGTGTTGGTTTCATCACCACCCAACAAATGGTCATCAGTTCACCATGTCTAACAGACATCAAGAACTGGCTAGTCTAGAGCAAACGGCTTCTGGTAAAGACTTCTCAAATCCATTAATGGCTGATAGTTTGCCAAAAACTATATGGTTCTCAACTCACCATGCTTCACAGTAAAGAGCTGGCTAGTCCAAAGAAAATAGCTCTTGGTAAAGACTTCTCAAATCCGTTAATGGCTATATGGTTATCAATGCACCATGTTTTTTCAATGAAGCATTGGCTATTTCAGAGCAAACGGCTATTGGTAAAGAAATATCAAATCCGTTTATGGCTGACAGTTTGCCAAAAACTGCAAGGCCAACTTAGTTGGTGTTGCTGAGTTGCTGAGATGCTATGATGATGACAAAGACTAGAAGCTAAAGAATTTCAAGATTACAAAGTAACAAAAGAGCTCAAGTTCATCAAAGAGAAGATTAAAGAGTAGCAGTGTATTTGGATACATCCTCTAGGTGTTCAAGAAGCTCAAACTGAAGAAACATAAAGGTTAACAAGTGAACATCATGTTTAGGGGAGGATTGTTAGGAATTATGTTTTCCTGAGTTAGTACTGTTAGTGTTAGTTAGTTAGTACTGCTAGTACATCTGTTAGTACTGGTAGTAGAGTTAGTACTATTAGTAGTAAGTTAGTACTGCTAGCATATATAGATAGTACTGCTTAAGTGATATGCATGAGATATATTAGGAATAGATATGCATGATCACTTAACGCGTTTTGTAAGCCCATTAGGGTTTTCTTGATGTATAAAAGGAACCCTACGGCACTAGTTAGAGACAAGAGTTTTCACAAATATTCATAGTTAGTAATATGTAACCTAGCAGATTAATAGTAATCAAAAGTTCTGTTTTATTCATTGTTCTTCTTAGCCATATAAGTTAGTTTCCGCATAACTCATATTGTTCATAGTCATTGTTTCTCTTGTAGTTAGTTTGGATCTATCCAGATTAGCTACCACCCTTAATAGGCTAGAAAGATCTTATCAGACTGGGATCTACACTACACTACTTGCCCTACTGTGTGAAAACACACACACTTATATAGTAGTTTGAGCCCTTGTAGGTGTGTTTCTTGTGTGAGTAAGCTCGAAGTCTTCATCATAGCCATCCATTTATCTTGCTCTCCAAGTTCTATGATCTAAGCCCTTGATTTTGGTCCATGTTCGTCAACCAATAAGAAATGAGAGGATTGCCAAGGTGGAATTGGCAGTTTATGGTGTGGGGCAAGGTAGGAAAGTGATGGGTTTGTTGGAGCAGAGGTCAAGGTGAGAGGTCACAGGGATGAATGAATAGTAGGTTTGGGCGGAAATGGATTTGGGTACTATTCGTTTGATATTTAACGGGAGTTAGGGGAAAAAGGACTAAGGGTGTTAAGGGTTAAGGGATGTAGGGGCTAACTTTGTTAGTCCCTAAGGACTAGCAGTGTTAGTCCCTAAGGACTAACTGTGTAAAAGGTTTAGGGTGTATGGTTAAGGGTTAACGGGGTTAAGGTTTAGTGGGTTTAGGCTTATAGTTTGGGCCGTGAGATATGGTTTTGGATTTGGGCTTTTTACAAAGGCTAAAAGGCTTATGGCTTATGATTGATGATTAATGGGCTGACCCGGCCCATTAACTTGGGTGCGGGTTGGTCCATTTAAGATTTCTTCGTTTTCGGCTTTGTCTTTGACTTGTTGACTTTTTGACTTTGACTTTGACTTTGACTTTTCACGCTCTATCCATTCTCGTGCTCGGTTTTGTCGGTTTTTTGGCTTCGTTTTTGTCCTTTAGTGAATATCCGTTACCTGCACAGTATACAAAGCAAAACACACATATATTTGGCATTTTATGTCCGTTTTTGGTCATTTAGGCTTGTTTTTATACGTAAAATGTATGTGTAATTAAGCACATACCAAAATCCCCCATACTAAACTATTGTCGTGTCCTCACGCAATGCCATAAGTAAACACTTTAGAAAACCAAGAATCTCAATCCCCCTTGACTATTACCTTGAAAAGTAGCTAAGTGTTCATCGAAGGGAATTAAAAAATCATTAGCTTTGAAAAGCCCCGTTTTGACCATTTTTAAATATTTACACTTATTACCACACATATTTTCGTATTTTTCCCTTTTTCTCATTTTTTTATACTTTTTCTCTTTTTTAATCAATTAACTAGAATGTATGGACTTTTGTTATTTTTATAACTGATATGTGTGAAAACACATATCCATTTATACCTTAAAAGGCCCAATTAAACCCAAAAACACAGTGAAAATGGCAAAAATATGCTTGTTTTGTGTTTGTGTGTGTGCAGGTACGGATATAGCAAAAATCACATTGTTCATATTGTGCAAGCGTTGAATTCCCAAAGAGTCAAATCTAAGTTTTACAAACATACATAAACTAAATTAAAAAAGCGTGGTAAACTATTCAACCCCCTTCATAGTTTTCCATATTTTTTCCACATTTTCTGGCAAAATATATACTACCATGAATCTCAATCGTCCCAAAACAGTTATTTATCAAGGATAAGGACTTAGCAACCATGTACTCAAATTATTAACTTGGGTTAAACACAATATGTACTAAAAATGAGTCTTACAAGGTAGGCTCAAGGCTTTTTTGGTGTAACGATTGGTTTATGGGTTAAACAATTGATCTTCTTTAATAATCTAGTATCCACAGAAAAGTATGAGTACGTGACAAAAGGATAGGCTCGGAGGGTTGTACTAGGGTATCCTGCAATAAAGGTGAGTGCATGGCAAGGGTGTGGGATAGTTATATGATCAGTGTGACCATCATAACAATTACAGGTTTAAAACATGGGTTAATCCTATGGCCTTCTTATCAGCATATCCTAATACTTACTATGTAGTCCGGGATGCATCACTCAAAACAAGTTTAGAATTTTAATGACACTACCGGCTACACTTATATGATTTTACTAAACACCAGACATTCAGAAAAGGTGAAAGGCAATGCTTACACGGCCATTAAGATGGTTTGACTTGCTCCCTGCAGATCAACGTTAACTCGACGAGTAAGATAAAATCATCTTGGGTTACACAATGACGGGTACAAAAATAAAAAAACACAAATTTTTTTGTGGTTTTAAAAACAAACGAAATTCCTAAAGATCTAAAGGCGAACCTCACATTTTTAGGGTGGAATTCTGAGGGTTATTGTGCTAGTCATATAAATTCCTATCCATGAGACGCTATTAATACTCGATTTTTATCGGTATGTGTCATAAAAAAATTTAAATTTGTGTAAAAATTACCTCTTATGCTATGTTTCGATATATTACCCATCATTTTAAGGACAAAGCAAATGGCAAATGAAAGAATAGTTTCTAAGGCTTATTTCCCCCATACACTTAAGTTGAACATTGTCCCTAATGTTCTATAGAAGTACCCATTAAAACGACTAAAGGGAAAAGAAAAATGGAAAAAAACTAGTTACACCCTTGGTTTGGTCAATAAAGGAGAAGAAAAATGCGATAACTGGTTAAATCGTCCTCGAGAATCAACCAATGAAACTTCTAAGAACTTCAAGCTTCTTTCATCAAATTTAACCTGTAATCAAAGACAAAGACAACTACACCAAGCATAAAATGTGTGATAGACAAATATACAATATGAATTTAGGGTTCGACTCGATAAAGCAGTAGTGATAGGATGAGAAAATTGTTAAACTCATTAGGTTTTGCTGGTTTATAACAAAAGAATACATATATTAAATGTTATGCAAGTTTTTATTTTCAAAAATTAATTAAAAATTTTTAAGTTTTCTGGACCGGGCGTTTTGAAGCAGTTAGGGTTTTCGTGAACCCCGTACATGTATCGTGGTGTCTGGCGATCGGTATTAATCGTGACACCGTCTTCACAGTCTGTGAAAATGAAATTTTTGTTTTTAAAGAAAAATTTCCTGCACTTGATTCATAAGTAATTCTGTACCAATGGCTGCATTAACTAAGATTTAACAATTCAATCATATGACTCAAAAAACTGACGCGAATTAGTCTAGTCTATTTGATTTATCATGTTTGAATTTGGCTCAAAAGCCGAATAAATTCCCCTACACTTATTATTTGCAAAATACCTTTGATTGAAATTAGACGAGATTAAAGGACAAAACAAAAGCATGATTACATAATAGTTCAAACATAATAATAAAAATGGTAAGAATTAATATATTAAAACACACAAGACACTCCTAATTACGGAAAAAGTAAATTGGGTTGCCTCCCAAGAAGCACTTTTCTTTATTAACGAGTCTTGTAGCTAGACTCGAAGTCACACGTCCTTACGTTGTTTCGTGAATGCTCGCGTGCCCACGAATGAGCCATTCCTTCATACTTTTATTCAATTGGTATTCTGGACCTAGGTTTAAGCAGTTTTTGTACATAAACTTATTCTTTTCATGAGGGTGCCTAAGTCCGTTCATCAAATCGTTTTGGCTAAGTTCTAACAGTGGTGGGACCTTACTCCAGTTAAAGTTCTTGAGCCTAGGTATTGTACGTGGCATCCTATATGTGTATGTGTCAAAGATCTTAGTAAATGAGACCAATCCCTTCAGCGTCGTAATATTGTGCTTAGTGATTTCTAAGGGGCTCTGCCACATCAGACTTCAGCCATGTCGCTCATAATAAATTCTCCTATGTCTTCTAACACAACAAGATCCGTGATATAGGTAAAACTACTAACAAACACGTAGACATCCCTAACAATGTCGACTAGGTTCCTTCCCGTCCCCTCTAGTCCATCTACCATTATTATATTATAGGCTTTACGCGAGATAATATTCATTGGTAGAAAAGGGTCGATATAGGCAGTGAACTTCCTAAAGCCTATCATACATTCACATGCAAGGTCATCCCCGTTAAAACTATTGATTATTCTTTCTCGGCGTAGTGTTCATGCGTTCTCATACTCACTTAACTCATTAAGACCTTCCTCATCATCCGAGTCATTATCTGAGTGAGGAAAGGGAGAGACAAGAGGTGTATCTACCGCTTCATCATCAGACTCGAGGTTATTCATATTGGTCTCATTAGGTTAATTGGAGAAGTTGTTAAGAAATTGTTCAATACTCTCTAGGCGAGAGTCAACGAAGGCCGAAATCACATGTTGCTCATGGAGCTCTTGGTTAATTCGTGCGCGCAGCGCAGCTGGTAGGACATGACGATTGTTGGTAGGTGGTGGATTCGCGTTCTCCATGATGAAGAATGGAATAGTCAATGGGAATTACGAACAAACATACAAAGAAAAGATAGACTACAAGAAAGCTAATATGCGAATTGATTTTTACTTAAAGGATTCAAGTGGTAAAAACTAAGCTAAACTATGATCAATACCTAACTATTCCCCAGGCGGCGGCACCAAAAACTTGATGCGGTCGTCGTTAGACTTCTACACGAAGTTTTGCAACTCCCTAGGCAGAGCACCTAATCATTGTAGTAGTAGTATAGGCAAGACTCGGGGGTTGTTATCTTTTACTCGAGGAATAGGTTGGGAAGGCTGTACTGTCTAAAGAAATCTTAGGTAGAGGAAGATTATTTTTGTATTTTTTATATTTTATGGAAAGCAAGTAAATCATATAATTGGAGAGGTGGTTGGTTTTAGCTATTAAACTAAATAATAATCTACGCTACTGATGGTAACAATATAATAAAAGATTGTGTTTATTTAATCATGTATTACTCCATAGATTGCTTCTCTTAGTGTTGTTGCTTTGTCACACTTGTGATGATCTGTGTAACTATTTCCCAAGCCATGAACGAATTGCATGAACCCGCCGTCTACTTAGTATTCCTTTAGAGCAACGCACAAGTAAGGTAGTATGAAGACTATTACAAGGCCCCTAAGGGAACACTAAGTGCATGTGAAATATATTAAAAGTGGATCAACCATATTAGGGGGCAAGGTAGTATGAAGACTGTTACCCGATGGTATCCTTTCTACACAATCATATTTTCCTAGACATATCAGTAGCGATACAAACAAAATATGGTTTTCTAAGACCTAACATGCACATCTATCACAAGAAGCAACATCACTAAGATCTACATTCTAGGTTTCATACAATCATAAATAAACACAATAGGAGGTTTAGCCAAGCATGTTAAAGATAAAGCAAGAACATAGATAAATCAAACAACACATAGACATATTGAATGATTAAATAAACCTTACTTGATTAAAACATGAGTTGGAGGAAGTACAATAGGGTTTTTAGGCCCTAAATTCGTCCCTAACAGCTGCTAAACGAACTAGGGTTCGTACCCTCTTTTTATTCTAAAGTTACACACTTAAAACCCTAAATTCGGGTTTATATATATAGGAAAATTGTTGTGACGACGTCGCGTTTTAATCGTGACGCCGTCATGAAAGAGAATATTCTAGATAATGGGTTGGGTCGTGTGCTCTGACGCTGTCGTGGAATCTTGTGACGCCGTCTTGGTCTTCGTTGTGACGGCGTCACGTTGTATCTGTGACGCCGTCTCCAGCCACTGTAGAGAAATTCTTGAGCAATGTTGGTGTAGGTCCGTAGTCTTGTCCGTTTCTTCTCCAAATGAGCCCAAGTCACGTGTAATTCTTCCAAATGCCTTCCAAATGCAAAATACCTGAAAAGGAACGATTAAGTACCTATTTTGGCCATAAACACACGGTTTAGGGGGTTAAACAACCCCGAAAAAGTGTATGAAATGACACCTCATCAATAATCGTTTCGCAACTACCGAAGGAATACATCGAAAGGTCGTTTATTCGTTGATACAAACGAAGATGTTGAGTATTGATAAAAGTGAAAGATATCGCTACTTGCCTTGTAGAGTATGTAAAGTTTTGGATGATTGGGAAGATGACCGTTACAGGAATGCCAACTTAGGTTGTTGTTTTTAACCGATGATCAAGATGTTGTAAATAGTCATGTCTTAATCATGGTAACGGTCAAGAAAAGTGTCTAGCAACTTGTACTTTAGGACTAATCTATTTGTTTCTTGATGTTTTATTTAACAACAATTTACTTCCCTCTCACCTAATGATTAGCCGATGGTTTTATCCGAACGTGGATGTGATCAAGCGTATATGTCTATTCTGTCATTACGGCCATGTATGCATGTCTTAGCTGCCTCGTATGTTATAATAAATTGGTGAAAAAGTTTAGAAGGTCTCTACCCTATATCATTCTTCATCCTAATCGTTGTTTAAATTCGAATGGGAATGTGATCGAACACACATGTCTATTCCGTCGTTACGGCCATGTATGTATGCTTCAGCTACCCTGTTGGAGTGGTACTTCAGGTGAAAGATTGTAGAATGATAAAACCATAAGCCTTTCTATACAAAAACCCATATTTACCTTTATAAACTTGTTACTCCTTGGCTTTAGTGGTGGAGATGTGTATCCTTACCAAGCTTATGATAGAATACTCATCACGACCGAGCAATGAGCGATTTAGTTACATGTTACCACATAGATTAGTTGAGTGATTGGTGTTTTCATCTTCCTATTTCGTGAGGTGTTTGGTTGTGTACTTGTAATTGATCAAATAAATGCTTTAACGGAAAATATCCTTAGGGATACATTTTTAGAAACTTCTTAAGGCTACTTGAGGACAAGTAGGATTCGAGTGGGAGGATATTTGATGACATCAAATAACGTCTATTTTATAGGGCATCATTTATCCCATGTTATTAACCCATTTTGTATAATTATTGCAAAGAATTGTTACTTAATCGTTTATATTTGAGAATTGCAGTAAATATGGAGTACTTGGTGAAAGTTAGCAAAAGGCGCGCATTTTGGAGCTTAAATGAAGATATTTTGAAGATTACTATTCTGAAGACCAATAAGCCGTATCCATCAAGGAAGATACAGCGTATCCATGCCTGCACTCACCAAAGACCACAAAGGAAACTTGTTCAATATGCCATATCTAGAGAAGACCAATACGCCGGATTGGAAATATAGTATGTGAAGATTCTAGAAGATATCAAACATAGTTCCTTACTCCAAGAAACCCCAATACGCCGTATCGAATCCCTTAGATATGCCGTATCGAACCGAATTTAGGTACAACTATAAAAAAATAGAAAAACTCTTAAAAATGAGTTTTATGCTTTCCCATATTAAATCATATTCTCGATACCTAAACCATAAAAGTCAATTTTCAGAGGAGAAAAAGAGCAGAAGAGGTCTTGCAATGCATTCCAATCCATAGAAGACAACATGTAATTCCATATACTTTAGTAATCGTTAAGTTTTTGGTATCATTCGTTAACTCGGTTTGTTTACCTTGGCTAAATAATTGCTCTTGTATTTATTATGATGCTTGAAGGCTAATACCTTTGGGTATTAGCTATTATTATGAAGATCTGAATGTTTGGTATTGTTTATCTTGATTTCTTGATTTATCGTTGAATGCTTATTTATGTTTATCAATTTATACTTGTTTACGTGCTTTTGTATGCGACCTATCATTCAATTGGATCTAGTGATATGGACCAAGTAATCTAGAGTTTGGGATAGCTCTCCATATAGTGATTTATACATCTAGAATAAAAGGATCACAAATATTGTCCTTCTAAATCAGTGTCTAGGATACGCTTCAGGCTTAACTAATTAATTGGATATTGCCAATGGTTTATTAAACGTGTTGACTAGAAGGTGAAGTTAGATAATTCAACAAATAATGTACTAATTCCATTGGATAGTTGGGCAAGTGGACTACTAGAGTATAAATTGCCAGTAAGCGGTAAGTGGGTAAAGTCTCTATGAGCTAGGGTTTAACAAGATCACCATTACTTTAATCCCTAAGATAGATTATAATCAGCAAATAAGGATGCTTTATGTGGATGCTTTAATTATGACATAATTAATGTGTCTATGTCTTAGGAAGAAGTCCCGCTTAAGTCTTAAGAATGATATGCCACCTCGAGAAGAAATCATTGCACTTAATAAACAAACCAACGTTCTAATCGGATTAATAATGGTTAATACAGTTTTCTATCATAAGGCTCGACCGCTCTTTTATCTTTTGTTAATTAGCTTGCGTGGGTTAAAGTGTCTTGAATTAATTGTAGTCACCGACCAAACCCGTGTCAGTCTCTCAGGTTGAAACCCCGCTTTTTACCTGTTAGAATTAGGATTAGAACTAACATAGGATTAGCATAGGTTTGAACATAGATTAGTATTAACTTAGATTAGATAATCCAAAATATAAATAAATTGATAGAATTAACCTCGCTTCAAATGTTTGACACCCTACTTACCACGAATCTACCACCGATCGGGTACACTGCCCGTTAAAGTGTCGTTTTTGGTTAAGATGGCAAAATATAAATTTAAAACTTAAATCATAAAAATAAACACCACACAATGACAGCATCAGCAGGCCTCGAAGTCAACAAAGCAAATATCGACGTAATCTCTAAACTTCTACCCCCCACTAATATCAAAGGTATTCGAAGTTTTCTAGGACATGCCGATTTTTACCGAAGATTCATTAAAGATTTCTCAAAAATCTCCCGTCCTCTCACCAAGTTGCTTGAAAAAGATACTCCATTCGAATTCAATGACGAATGTCACAACGCATTCAAATTGGTAAAGGAGAAGCTCACATGTGCTCCTGTGATCGTAAGCCCAAACTGGAATCTGCCATTTGAACTCAGGTGTGATGCAAGTGACTTCGCAGTTGGAGCAATCTTAGGTTAAAAAGATGGTAAAAACTTTCACCTTATTAATAAAGATGGTAAAAACTTTTACCACTCAGTCAAAACAAAGGGTTTTTCATAATTGAAGGTCATTAAGGACAATTCAAGTGATCAATAACATAATGGCAAGGAGTAAGATGTCATTCTCATTGATTAAATCAAGAAAAAGGCCACGTAGAAGAGGGGAAAGCACAAAAGATTTTGGGTTTTACACTACAATTACTCAGAGAGAAAGCACAAGAGCTTCACAACGGATTGCCACGCTGGCAATCCGTGTGATCCCAAGATTAATCTAAGGGCCAAGTTCAACTCTCTAAACATTGAGACATTGTACGGTGGTGATTAGAAGGAGCGTGGGAAGCATTGAAGGTCTAGAAGGATCATCAAGAGGCTATAAATAGCTCCCTTTCACACACACATGATATATCTTCTTTTGGAGTTTTATATCTAGTAAACTTTTTAAATTTCTAGCTTAATTTAGTGTAGCTTATGCAATTTTAATGTAATTTCTTTAAAGCTTTTGTAATTTCTTTTCAAGTAATGTAACCAAGCTTTTATGATTAATAAAATTTAGTTTTCTGTCATAAATCCTTATTTGCATTCATAAGCTCTCATTCATAAGTCAATTTTACTCAAAAGCTCACTATAAGCTCTCAATAGCATCTCGACAAGTCCTCTAATTCTAAAGCTTAGTGATATAAGCTTAATTCAGTCTTAATAATACTTAAATCAATAAATCAGCTAAATATCTTATGCTTATTGGATTTTTAAAGCTTATGGAAGGGGAGCTAGATTTGGAAGGGCTCCCATGGACTTTACTGGCTTATCTCTGATAAGCCAGAGCTGTAGATAAGCTCTAAGAGCAATCTGCTTCTGTTTAGCTGAAGCCATTTGTAAGTTTCCTTTTAAATTCCTTTGTCATTTAAATTTCAGCATAATAATTGTTTATTTGCTTACTAGCTTTGCTTATCTGCTTATCTAGTTGTTGAATTGGGCTTATTTGTGTTTCATTTTGATTATTAATCATGTTTTCCTATCTGTTTTTAGTTAATATAGTTTAGAGTTTAGCTTTTCATAATTTGTCTTTAAAATCCATAAAATCCAAAAAAATTAGATATCATAGTTGTAGATCTTTGATTCTAACCTATTTAGTTGTGGATTTATGTTTGTTAAGTTAGTTATAAGCTAGTTTTCATCTGGTAATTAGGTCTTGTTAGCTAGTTTTCGAAATCATAAGCTCAATTAAAATCTGTCAATAGCCAAAGGGGTGTTTGGAATAACAAAGTTTGACCTCTAATAGTCAAACTGAGTTGTTCATTTTGCTTGAGTTAAATTGATTATCATTTAAAAAGAGTAGTTAAGCTGTGTGTTCAAATTAGTTTTCAAAATCTAAGTAGTCTTAGTTCATTAAGAGTGTTTTTGCACCAGGGGAATTTCCAATTTTCTTTGATAGTTAAAAGTTTGACCAAAGTCTTTGTATGCTTGGTTTGTGTATGTATTGAGTCACTACACACTTAATAAGTGTATCTAGTGCAGGAGTAACCAATTTGGTTACCTGCATTAGTGGTTTACCCTTTTTGTCTTTTACATCAGTTAGTCACCATTGCAGTCTTAAACTGCAGTGGAATTTGATCACAATTAGGTGAGTTTAAATAGTTGTTAGACTTTTAAAATTCAGTAGGGAATTAGATTTCATATAGGTTAATACAGTTTTAAGCTTAAATTCCAAATTTCTAGTTTAATAGCTTAGGATGATTTGCTTTTCAAAGTCATTAAAAAACTCAAAAAAAGCCAAAAACAGTAGAACTAGTTTAAGTTTTTTAAAAATTTGATTTCTAGCTTTTAGTAGGTGTTTTTATAATTTGATTCAATAGTGTAGAAGTAGGGAATTAAGTCCTCATAAGCTCAGTCTCTGAAATAGCTTAATAAGTTTTTTAGCTTAGCTTAATTTGTGAATTTTTGAGTCAAGTACTGAGTTTGAGGCCGGTTTTTAAAACTTTAATTTTAGTTAGATTTTAGAGTTTTCTGTTTAATCATCTTGTTAAAATTAGCTTATGTACATCATTAGCTTTTAGGAACAACTTTTGGTTTTTAATTTGAGTTTAAAATAAGCATTGTGCAAGTATTTTAGTCCAAACAAGTTTTTCAAGCTCAAAAGCCTACTTTCTGTGGTCAGAACTTCAAAAGCTCTTTTAGAGCTTATCTTTGAGTTTTAGCTTAAGCTTCTTTCATTAAAAGTGCTTTAAAAAGCCTCTTCTACAGCTTTTAGCTTTTGGTTTTCAAAAATAAAAAAAATGCAAAAAGGTGTTGCCAGATTCGAACCCAAGACCTCACACTCACAAACCATAAGACTTAACCATCTGCACTAGGTAGGACAATTCGTTTATACCTTCTTTCCTTTAATTAATAAAGTCTTTTTAGTTTTAATTAGTGTTAAAAAGCCGTAGCTTATTAGGCTTATTTTAGGGCTTATTTGAGTAGCTTTTTCATTGTTCTAATTTGTCCTTGATTCCTGCTAGTACATAGGACTTTTCCTTAATTTTTCAAAATTTTCCTTTATATTTTATTATTTTGAGATTAGCTTAATTATTGAGACCGATGAACTTGTGATAAACAATTTTGATGAGTTTAATGAAGACGAATGTTTTGACCCAGGGGGAGGTGAGATTAATGTTGAAATTGACAATTCCTTCACATTTGTCACTTGGACATTTCTCCCATTTCTCACCTACCCTGTGTCTTCTTCCTTACTTTCCTCCACCAAAAATGATGATACCATTTTTGACCCCGGCATCTCCACTTAGAGCTGGCGGCTTCTCATCGGGATGGAACTTTCATATGCTTTAATGTGTGTCCAAACATTAATGAAAGCCCGATTAAGATTTTCTTTTCCATTTACTCTCCTTAAGGATAAATGAATTCAGGGATTGAGTCAAGCTATGTGACTCGGTTACCAAAAACAAAGCGCTTCGTGGGAGGCACCCCATGCTTATCCATTTTCTATTTTTCTTTCTAGTTTCTAATGTGTGTGAGGAGGCTTGTACTCTTCCGTTCTTTGTGCCCAACTTTTCTGAAGACTCTCGTGTTCGGTGTTTTGTCCCGGTCCACTCGAGCTTCCTATCCTTTGTTAGCAATTAGTTTGGGGAAATCCGATATCCTTTTATCTTATCGATTCACGTTTATCTTTGCATAATTAATAAACGGCTTAGATTTACGTAGAGACCCGCCTTAAACATTGAGGACAATGTTTCATTTTAGTTTGGGGAGGGAATCTATCGATTTGATGTTGCCTACTTATTGTTTTGTTCTCACGTACCCCGTTTTCCCGCAAAAATAGCAAAATTTTTAAAATTTTTAAAGTTTAATTTGTAGAAAAATATGAAAAAATAAGGGTTTTTGTCACAATTTTGACTTTCTTGCTGGGTAAGAATGAGAGTAAATTTTGACCCTACGACGCGTGTTGAGGCTCTAGCTTTTTTCCTTAACTTTTTAGGCAAAAGCGATCGCTAATTCTCGAAGAACAAAAAATGATAGAGTTTTAAAGGTATGAGTAGGATACAAAACAAAGATAATTTGGAAATCTTAAACGCTTACAAGTTTGTAACTTGATGCTTTTTTCTCTCAATAAGCTCTTAACCTTATTAATATACTTGCTGTTTTTAAAGATAAAACTTCAATCAAACAATTTTAAGTAATAATATAAACAAAATTATAGTCTTAGTTCAAATTTATACTTGAATTTTTCAAAAAGAAGTATTCTATATATAAATATTAAAAAAAAATATAATCATAAAAGCTGTGGGCTGATAAAAGTTTACTACCTCTTGCCGGCTCACAACCGATGTGGTAGTCTTCTAAAGAAAGCCCATAGTAAGAATAAAGATCCGAGACTGATAAAAGTTTGTTGCATCTTGCCGGCTCACAACCGATGTTGCAGCCTTCTAAAAGGTCGAGGATTTCAATTGCATAAATATCTAGTTAATTAATTGTGAAATAATAATTGACTTCTTTTTGTTAAATTCAAATATGCTTTGTGCACTTTAACTACTCTATATTAATAAGTTATGAATATTCGTGAAGCTGAGATTTTTTAAACCTAAGGTCCTGAGTCCCGATACTAGTCTCTGGTGGGGTGTCCAAAGCCTAGTCACTTAGCCCAAGTTGGGATTGCCAATACGAAATCCCGTTACATGGGAATATCCTCCCTTTAACCATTATTCTAATGTGAAACGTAAAGCAATAGTATATTGCAAAAAGTTGATCCATGGTTGAAATCAGATAGCACACTCACTTTAGATATAATAAATGTCGGGTGTAAAAATTCACAAGTTAGATATGAGTAGGTGTTAGCATCTTTTACTGATATATTAGAGCTGTGATGTTGGTTTAAAGCTTGGTTAGATAAGTGAAAATTCGGGAACGATGAATTTATCCTTTTTGGGGCATTCTCGGATTCGAAATGCATCTTGTTCTATGATCCCTAACGATTATGGAAATAACGAAAGTCAAAATAATATTATTAAAAATAAAAACAAATTTAGAAAATGGGAAATAGGGGTGTTTTATAACTTGTGATTTCCTTAATTTTTCACCAAAATCTTTGCTACATTTCAAAGGTTTAGATTGGGGAAGTTCGAGTATTTGGTTATAAGGCCAGTTAATATTGCTGAGGACACGCAATCGTTTAGTGTGGGAATTTTGATATGTGTGAAAACACATATCCATTTATACCTTAAAAGGCCCAATTAAACCCAAAAACACAGTGAAAATGGCAAAAATATGCTTGTTTTGTGTTTGTGTGTGTGCAGGTACGGATATAGCAAAAATCACATGAAAACGATCAAAAATGGGCAACCACGAACACGAGGAACGGAAAAGCACAAAAGAAGCCAGGGACTTATTCTGCCAAATTGGAAAGATGTTATACACTAGGGATTGAAATTGTATAAAATACTTCACAAAGACAAGGACCATTGTTGCCATTTACCCAAAGTTACACTCTTTTACCCGTTTTCAGTTGAAAAATGGCGCCAAGGGCTTTGTTACTGTTCATTATCTTCTCCAAATTACCACTCAGTCAAAACAAAGGGTTTTTCATAATTGAAGGTCATTAAGGACAATATCAAGTGACAATAACAAAATGGCAAGAGTAGATGTCATACTTCATTGGTGATTAATCAAGCAAAATGGCCACGGGAAAGAGGGGAAAGCACCTAAAGTTTTTGGGTTTTACACTACAATTACTCAGAAGACAAAGCACAAAGCTTCACAACGTATGCCACGCTGGCAATCCGTGTAGATCCCAAAGATAAATCCCAAGGGCCCAAAGTTCAACATCTCTAATATTGTAGACATTGTAACGGGGGTGATTAGAGAGGAGAGCGTGGTGGAAGCAAGGAAGGTCTAGAAGGATCATCAAGAGGCTATAAATAGCTCCCTTTCACACACACATCATATATCTTCTTTTGGAGTTTTATATCTAGTTTAACTTTTTAAATTTCTAGCTTAATTTAGTGTAGCTTAGCAATTGCAATGTCATTTGCTTAAAAGCTTTTGTAATTTCTTTTCAAGTAATGTAACCAAGCTTTTTATGAATAATAAAATTATAGTTTTTCCTGTCATAAGTCCTTAATTGCAATTCATAGCTCTCATCAAAAGTCAATTTTACTCAAAAGGGCTCCACTCATAAGAAGCTATCATAGCTCTCAACATAGTCTCTAAGCTATGTGATAGAGCTAATTCAGTCTTAATAAAATTATATCAATAAAATCAGCTAAAGATCTTATGCTATTGGATTTTTAAAGCTTTATGGAGGGGAACTAGATTAGAAGGGTTTTCCCATGGTACCTTTAACTAGCTTATCTCTATAAGTCCAGAGCAGTAGAAACACTAAGAGCAATCTGTTTCTGTTTAGCTGAAGCCAATATTAAGATTTCCTTTTAAATATCCTATGTCATTTTAAATTTCAGCATAATAATTGATATCATATTGCATACTAGCTTTGCTTATACTGCTTATCTAGTTTGTTGAATATGGCTTATTTGTGTTTCATTTTGATTATTAATCAGTTTTCCTATTCAGTGTTTAGTTAATAATAGTTTATAGGTTTTCCTTTTCATATTTGTCTTTAAAATCATAAAATCCAAAAAAATTAGATTATCATAGTTGTAGATCATGTTGATTCTAACCACTTCATTTTGGATTTAAGGTTTGTTAAGTAAGTTATAATAAGCTAAGTTTCATCTGGTTAATTAGGTCATCGTTAGTCTAGTTATTCGAAATCAAAAGCTCATAATTAAAATCTGCAATAGTCCACAGGGGGTGTTTGGAATAACAAAGTTTGACCTCTAATAGTCAAACTGAGTTGTTCATTTTGCTTGAGTTAAATTAAATTATCATTTAAAATAGAATTAAAACTGTGTGTTCAAATTAGTTTTTCAAAATCTATGAGTCTTAGTCTCATTATTAAGAGTGTTTTTTGCACCACCAGGGGAATTTCATTTTTCTTGAAGTTAAAAGTTTGATCATCTTTTGTAAGCTTAGGTTTGTGTGGTGTATGAGTCACTACACACTTTATAAGTAATCTAGTGCAGGAGTAACCAATTTGGGTTTACCTGCATTATGGTTTACCACCCCCTTTTGGTCTTTTTACATCATTAGTCACCATTTGCAAGTCTTAAACTGCAGTGGAATTTGATCACAATTATGTAAATTTAAAAAAAAAATAGTTTGTTAACTTTTAAAATTAGTAGGGAAAAAGATTTCAGTATATGGTTATTATAGTTTAAGCTTAAAATCCAAATTCTAGTTTAATATCTAGGATGATTTGCTTTTCAAAGTCATTAAAAAACTCAAAAAAAAGCCAAAACAGTAGAACTAGTTTTAAATTTTTTTTAAAAATTTGATTTCTAGCTTTTAGTAGGTGTTTTTATAATTTGATTCAATAGTGTAGAAGTAGGGAATTAAGTCCTCATAAGCTCAGTCTGAAAATAAGCTAGATAAGTTTTTTAGTTAAGCTTAATTTTGTGATTTTTGAGTCAATAATCTGAGTTTAACGTTATTAACATTAATTTCGGTTAGATTTTTGAGGTTTTCTGTTTTAATCATCTTGTTAAAATTAGCTTATGTACATCATTAGCTTTTAGGAACAACTTTTGGTTTTTAATTTGAGTTTAAAATAAGCATTGTGCAAGTATTTTAGTCCAAACAAGTTTTTCAAGCTCAAAAGCCTACTTTCTGTGGTCAGAACTTCAAAAGCTCTTTTAGAGCTTATCTTTGAGTTTTAGCTTAAGCTTCTTTCATTAAAAGTGCTTTAAAAAGCCTCTTCTACAGCTTTTAGCTTTTGGTTTTCAAAAATAAAAAAAATGCAAAAAGGTGTTGCCAGATTCGAACCCAAGACCTCACACTCACAAACCATAAGACTTAACCATCTGCACTAGGTTAGACAAAATTGTTTATAAACCTCTTTTTCCTTTAATTAATAAAGTCTTTTTAGTTTTAATTAGTGTTAAAAAGCCGTAGCTTATTAGGCTTATTTTAGGGCTTATTTGAGTAGCTTTTTCATTGTTCTAATTTGTCCTTGATTCCTGCTAGTACATAGGACTTTTCCTTAATTTTTCAAAATTTTCCCTTTATTTTATTATTTTCTAGGATTTTTCGTAGGATTAAAACTTAAAAAATCATAGAAATATACAAAAATACCTTTTAAAAATACAAAAAAAATAGTTTTTAGTTTTAGAAAAATTACTTTTAGTTTTGCATTCAGAAAAATCATTTTCACCTCTTTTAGATTTTAATTTTCATTTTTGAGCTTTTATTTTTAATTTTAAAAATAGGATTTTAATTTTAAAAATAGTTAAAAATAGTTTTCTGGTTTTTTATGTTACTTTAGACTTTTCTAAGTATAAAAATCAATTTTCTTAATTTGCTATTTTTTAGAATTTAATTAGGTTTAATTAGTTTTTTTTATTCATAAAAAATTCAAAAATAATCAAAAAAAAATTTCTTTTTCCTAAAATTTTCTTTTGTCTTATTCTAGGTTTAGAAATTTAGTTTGCATTTTTAAGGGTTAATTTTGTGTAATTTGTTTATTTGTCGCGTTTTATTTGTTCCGGTTAATTGTTTTAAGTGTTTAATTGTTTTTGTGTGTTTATTTTATTTGTTGCTTTAATTTAGTAGCTATAGATAAACAAGAATATCTTTTCTCTCATTCAAATCATAATCCAAGCTAAAGCGTGGTTTCAATTTCACAAGTCGTTGGGGAAACGACCCGGGAAAGCATACTTCCCGGTTAATTATACGTATTAATATATATTATATATATATTTTGAAGAATTTCCTTTTTACCTTTGTCCTCAAGGGTGAATTGGTAATTTATCATCGTATTATATATTTTATATTTTACGTATATAGATTCTCGCGAATCAATTTATGGCGCCGCTGCCGGGGATTTGTGTTACGATTCTCTCGTTTGAAGTTTGTTGATTGTGTTTTGAAGAACCTTTCGTTTTCAAAAGTTACGTTTTTAAGAAAATCAAAAATATATAAAAAAAAGTAAAAAATATTTTTCTTTTCTTTTTAGTATAAATAGAAGATTAAAAACAAAAATACAAAAATATTTTCTCTTTCAATTTAAAAAGTTACAAAGTTGGTAAAAGAACACCAACAAATAATACCTTCAATTGAGGTATTATCCATAATAAGTTCCCAACTCGAATTTAAGATTTAAAAACTTACCATTTGTGTCACTTACGAGATACGGCTCACTTTAAAAAGTAAAATTTTTAAGAGCTACCGTGAAGTAAGTTTGATTATCTGGTTCAAGTTGTCTATCTCATTGTCCGTTAAAATTAGATTAAAAACCAAAAATAATCTTCTTTTTCTTCTTATCCATTTAATTCTTTTCCTTAACCCTCTAAATTGTTTAATTCTTATGGCGTCACTCGATCATCGTTTGAACCCCCTCTCCTCGATTAAGGAATGCATGACTTGTGGAGCTTTGTACACTGCGGATTTTTGTTGTTCAAAAGGAGGACTTGAAGACAAAATTCTCGTTCCTAAACCTCCTCAGAATTGTGCAACTTGTGGAAACCCGGTTGATGGTTTTTATTGTCGATCTTGTGCTTTTGTGCGAAAATGTTTGAATGAAGGTTGGTATACAATTCATGATGAAAACAAAATTCTAGATACCTCCAAGTCATCCAGAAACAACACTAATGTTGTTAGTACACCTCAAGAGCCAATCGTCTTCAATCAAGACCCCGGTAAAAATTCTTCGCAAAGTCCTCTACAAATTGACCACAATTGTTGTTACAAGTGTGGTGATTTGTTAGACGGTATCTTTTGTCAACGATGTACTTGCAAGTCTTGTGGGAACGGTGCTCATATTGGTTATAATTAATTTTGTGCCCCCAACCAAAAAGTTTTCGATTATAACGAATCCCAGAACAATGCCATCAAAACATTATGAAAGCTCCCACAGACTTTGCCAAGTGTTAATCCGACATGCAATTATGAAGATGAGAATTCATTAATTTATAATTCCAAACCTAATTCTTTCAATGATTCTCCAAGTGTTCTCACCCACCCTCCACAACTTCAGTTTGAGACTTACTTTTGTGAGATATGTGGAAATAATGCTCATTATGGTTATGATTGTCCACCACAGTTTCCGCTTGTCTATGAACAAGAGCCGTGTCACAATCAAAACTTTAATGATAATTATTTTCCACAAAATTCTCAAAGTTCTTCTCAACAATTCAATTGTTGTGAAAATTGCGGGGGTCCTCATGCGACTTTTCAATGTCAACCAATGAATGAAGAATATTATGAGCGAAATTCTTGCTATTATCCAAATTCTTTTGGTTTTGACCAATATCAACCCCCGCAGTTTCCCGTCAATTATCCTCCTCAAAAGACAAGTAAAGAGATTTTGCAAGCTCAAGAAGATTTAATGGAAGCTATACAATCCTTTTTAAATAAGTATGATCATATACCTCCTAATGAAAAGTGCATGGCTTTATTGCTAGCTGAGGAGAGATTCTTGAAGATTAAGCAAGTTATGAGAGAAGAGCAGAATCAACCTGAAGTTATGCAAGAATTGCTTCTTAAACTTATGGATGATTTGCAAATTTTTAAAGGAAATCAACAAGAGAAGAAGGAGATGGCAACTCAAAGTCTTATTCCATATTGGAATTCTTCTATGATTGACGATGAAGTAGCTAGAGACAACTTTTTGAAAGACGTTTGCACCTTCTTAAGGAAGTTTAGTCGTATACCTTTTGGAGTAACACCAAAGGTTATATTGATAGCTTGGGAAAGTTTTGGCAAAATTAAAGATGCTTTGATGGACAAGCAATATCGACAAGAGGATATTCAAGAATTGATGAGTAAACTCCTTGAAGATGTGCTAAATATCAGTGAAGAGTTTTCAGAATATATTAATTGTCCAAGCTGGAATCGTCCGCTTTTCTACTTCGATGATGACGATGATGAGTATACTGTTATATGGAGAAGGCCTAAAGCGATCACACCCGATGAACCATCCAAAGAGCCCGAAGACACTCTAATCAAGGGGGGAAAAGAACTTAGCACTATTCCTGAAAAGGATAAGTCTAGTGCAGAATATCTCCGACGATATTTGTGATAATTCTGATGCAGAATCTTTGCTTAGTCAAGATATTCCGATCACGTCTCCTAAGATCGATTTTCTTTCCGAGGAATTCATCGGTGAATTCACTCCTATTCCACCGGGAATGGATGAAGACGAATTCGATGAAGAAGAAGTTGATTGTTATGATTATGATATTTCAAGTGATGACGATTCTTATGAGAACATCGAGTACGTTGAAGCATCACTTCTCAAATTGGAGTACGATAATGAAGATCAAGAAAAGAAAGAATTTGACTTAGAATGTATTTTTCAAATCCTAGACGTTATTCTTCTTGAGAAATTATTAATCCGTCCAACGTCCTTATTTACATAATAAATCGAATCTTGAAAAACAACCCACTCTCGATTTTGTGTTCAATTCATCCTTCTTCTTTTCATATTCCCAGTCATGGATAGTGATTCGTTCATTGAAGAGTCTGATACTTCTCTTTCTCATTCAGATAACTCTTTACCTGAATTCGAGACTTTCAGCTATCATACAGAAGAGACGAGAAGTGGCAGTACCACTACTCATGTTAATAACTTTCTTCCCGAATATGATTCGTTTCTTTTTTAGATTGAGCCCGATCAAGAGTGGTTGGACTAATGCGTTTTTATTTCTGAAAAATTCAAATGAATCCTCTTTAGAAACATTCCTGAATTAGAATCCTTTCCACTTTATCTTGATTCCGTTATTTACATTTACCATCGTCCTTCCTCCAGAACCACCAGATGTTGAGATAGCTTAATAATGAGAACCGAAAACCTGAGATAAACAATTTTGATGAGTTTAATGAAGACGAATGTTTTGACCAGGGGAGGTGAGAATTTACTGTTGAAATATGACAATTTCCTTCACATTGTCCACTTGACATTTCTTTCTTCCCCATTTCTACTCACCAACCCTAGTGTCTTTCTCCCTTACTTTCCTCCACCAAAAATGATGATACCATTTTTGACCCCGACATCTCCACTTAGAGACGGCGGCTTCTCATCGGGATGGAACTTTCATATGCTTTAATGTTTGTCCAAACATTAATGAAAACCCGATTGAGATTTTCTTTTCCATTTACTCTCCCTAAGGGACAATGAATTCAGGGATCGAGTCAAGCTATGTGACTCGGTTACCAAAAACAAAGCGCTTCGTGGGAGGCACCCCATGCATATCCCATTTTCTTTCTATTTTTCTTTTAGTTTCTAATGTGTGTGAGGGAGGGCTTTGTAACACTTGCCGTACTTTTGTGCCCAACTTTCTGAATACTCTCGAGTTCGGTGTTTGGTCCCCGGTCCAACTCGAGCTTCCTATCCTTTTGTTTAGCAAGTAGTTTTTGGGGAAATCCATATCCTTTTATCATTAATCGATACACTTATAGCTTGCATAATTAATAAACGGCTTAGATTTACATAGAGACCCGCCTTAAACATTGAGGACAATGTTTCATTTTAGTTTGGGGAGGGAATCTATCGATTTGATGTTGCCTACTTATTGTTTTGTTCTCACGTACCCCGTTTTCCCGCAAAAATAGCAAAATTTTCAAAAATTTTAAAGTTTAATTTGTAGAAAAATATAAAAAAATAAGGGTTTTTGTCACAATTTTGACTTTCTTGCTGGGTAAGAATGAGAGTAAATTTTGACCCGATTGAGCGTGTTGAGCTCTAGCTTGTTCCTTAACTTTTAGGCTAAGCGTTCGCTAATTCACGAAGAACGAAAAATGATAGAGTTAAGTATGAAGTAAGGACTAAACAAAGATCTTTGGAAGTCTTAAAAGCTCATGTATGTAACTTGTTGCTTTTTCTCCCATAAGCTCTTAACCGGATTAATATACGTGATGTATATAAAAGATAAAACTTAAAATCAAAAATTTTAATGGTAAGATATAGCCAAAAAATATAGTCTTAGTTCAAAGTTAATAACTTTGAATTTTCAAAAAGAAAGTATTCATATATAAATATTAAAAAAAAAATTAATATAATCATAAAAGCTTTGGGCAGATAAAAAGTTTACTACCTCTTGCCGGCTCACAACCGATGTGGTAGTCTTCTAAAAAAAGCCCATAGTAAGAATAAAGATCCGAGACTGATAAAAGTTTGTTGCATCTTGCCGGCTCACAACCGATGTTGCAGCCTTCTAAAAGGTCGAGGATTTCAATTGCATAAATATCTAGTTAATTAAGTGTGAAATAATAATTGACTTCTTTTTGTTAAATTCAAATATGCTTTTGCACTTTGACTACTCTATTTTATAAGCCGACTGAATAAAATCGGAAGCCCTTGATGGAGTTTTTGAACCTAAGGTTTGGTGAGTCCCGATAATAAAGGGGGAGAAGTCAAAGGGGATGGTGGCCAGGAGGGTGGGGGGGGGGTAATGTGATGGGGGGCTAGTCTATGTTGGGAGTGACAAAGCCTAGACACTTTAGCCGCAAGTTGGATGTGCCGAGACGAAAGTCGATACATGGGATATCTCGCTTATAAACTCTCATTAATCTAAGGTGGAACGTAAGCATAGTATATAGCAAAAAAGTTACATCCGTGGTTTAAAATTCAATATAGCACACCTCACTTATGATATAATAAAATGTCGGGTGTAAAAAGTTCACAAGTTGCAGATATGAGTTAGTGTTAGCAAAATCTTTACTGATATTTTGCTCTGATTTTGTTTAAGCTTGTTGGGATAAATGAAAATTCCGGGAACGATGAATTATCCTTTTTTGGGGGCCTTTCTCAGATTCGAAAAACATCTTGTCAATGATCCCAACAGTTATGGGAAAATAACGAAATTCAAAATAAGATTATTAAAAATTAAAAAAAAGTTTTATAGAAAATGGGAAAATAGGGGTGGTGTTTTTTATAACTTGAGATTTCTTAATTTTTCTACAAAAATCTTTGCTACTTTTCAAAGGTTTAGTATAGGGGAATTTTTTGAGGTATTTGGTTTAAGGCAGTTAAATGCTGAGGACACCGCAATCGTTTAGTTTGGGGAATTTTGATATATGTGAAAACACATATCCATTTATACCTTAAAAGGCCCAATTAAACCCAAAAACACAGTGAAAATGGCAAAAATATGCTTGTTTTGTGTTTGTGTGTGTGCAGGTACGGATATAGCAAAAATCACATGAAAACGATCAAAAACGGGCAACCACGAACACGAGGAACGGAAAAGCACAAAAGAAGCCAGGGACTTATTCTGCCAAATTGGAAAGATGTTATACACTAGGGATTGAATTGTAAAAATACTTCACAAAGACAAGGACCATTGTTTGCCGATCAAACCCAAGTTACACGCTTTTACCACCCTTTTCAGTTGAAAAAATGGCTCACGCCAAGGGCTTTGTACTGTTCATATCAATCTTCTCCAAATTACCACTCAGTCAAAACAAAGGGTTTTTCATAATTGAAGGTCATTAAGGACAATTCAAGTGATCTATAACATAATGGCAAGGAGTAAGATGTCATATTCATTGATTAAATCAAGCAAAAGGCCACGTGGAAGAGGGGAAAGCACAAAAGATTTTGGGTTTTACACTACAATTACTCAAAGAGAAAGCACAAGAGCTTCACCAAAACGGATTGCACGCTGGCCATCCGTGTGATCCCCAAGATTATATTCCAAGTGCCAGTTTCAACTCTCTAATCATTGAGACATTGTACGGTGGTGATTAGAAGGAGCGTGGGAAGCAAGGAAGGTCTAGAAGGATCATCAAGAGGCTATAAATAGCTCCCTTTCACACACACATCATATATCTTTTTTTGGAGTTTTATATCTAGTTAACTTTTTAAATTTCTAGCTTAATTTAGTGTAGCTTATGCAATTTCAATGTAATTTCTTTAAAGCTTTTGTAATTTCTTTTCAAGTAATGTAACCAAGCTTTTATGATTAATAAAATTTAGTTTTCTGTCATAAGTCCTTATTTGCATTCATAAGCTCTCATTCATAAGTCAATTTTACTCAAAAGCTCACTATAAGCTCTCAATAGCTCTCACTAGTCTCTAAGCTAGTGATAGAGCTTAATTCAGTCTTAATAATACTTAAATCAATAAATCAGCTAAATATCTTATGCTTATTGGATTTTTAAAGCTTATGGAAGGGGAGCTAGATTTGGAAGGGCTCCCATGGACTTTACTGGCTTATCTCTGATAAGCCAGAGCTGTAGATAAGCTCTAAGAGCAATCTGCTTCTGTTTAGCTGAAGCCATTTGTAAGTTTCCTTTTAAATTTCTTTGTCATTTAAATTTCAGCTTAATAATTGTTTATTTGCTTACTAGCTTTGCTTATCTGCTTATCTAGTTGTTGAATTGGGCTTATTTGTGTTTCATTTTGATTATTAATCATGTTTTCCTATCTGTTTTTAGTTAATATAGTTTAGAGTTTAGCTTTTCATAATTTGTCTTTAAAATCCATAAAAACCAAAAAAAATTAGATATCATAGTTGTAGATCTTTGATTCTAGCCTATTCAGTTGTGGATTTATGTTTGTTAAGTCTAATATAAGCTAGTTTTTATCTGGTATTAAGGATTAGTTAATTGGTTTTTTAGTTTTAAGCCTAAATCAAATCTGTCATTAGCATAAAGGAGGGTTTGGAATAAGCTTGTTTGACCTCAAATAGTTAAAATATTTTGGTAATATCTCTTTTGACAATTTGATTATCATATTTGATAAGGTTTTAAAAAGGTTTTGATAATTAGTTTAGTCTTATAAACATTTTTAGGCTTAATCTTGTTGTCTCAGCACTAGGGTACTTTTTTCTCTTTAATTTTGCTTGCTAAAGTTTTGATCCAAGCTTCTTAAGCTTGGATAGTGTTTGCTTTGTGTTTAAACACACTCAAATAGAGTGTCTAGTGCAGGACTTTCCCTTAAGGAAACCTGCATTTGTGTTTTACCTCTTAGTCATTTGCATCAGATAGTACCACTGCAGTCTTAAAATGTAGTGGTCTTTGGATCATAATTAGGAATAGATTATTTAGTTTTTAGACTTTAAAATTCAAGTAGCTTATAGATTAGATATAGGTTAGGATAGTTTAAGTCTTGTTTTCAATTTCCTAGCTTATTTTTTAGTATTAATTTTCTTTTAAAAGTCATAAAAAATATCAAAAAGACAAAAAACAGTAGCAGTTAACATTTAGCTTTTCCATTAAGATTTTTAACTTGTAGGATGTGTTTTTATGAGTTAAATTTATAGAATTTAAGTAGGATAATAAGTTTTCAAAAGCCCAGTATTTGTCTTAGCCTCTTGTGTGATTCTAGCTGATTTCTTTTTGAGGTTTTAGTCCTTTATACTGAGTTTGCCAATTTGTAGGATAAATTCAGTTAATCTTAATTGTTTTCTGTTTAAATGGCTTTTCATTTCTAGCTTTAGTACATCATAAGCTTTTAAGAACAACTTTTGGTTTTAAAATTTGAGCTTAAAATAAGCTTTGTGCAAGCTTTTAGTCCAAACAAGTTTTTAAGAGCTCAAAAGCTCACCTTCTGTATTCAGATCTTCAAAAGCTCTTTTAGAGCTTATTTTTAGGTTTCAGCTTATGAGTGTTTTATTAAAAGTGCTTAAAAAGTTCTCTTTACAAGTTTCAGCTTTTATTTTTCAAAAAAAAATAAATTAAAAAGGTGTTAGCCAGTTTTGAACCCAAGACCTCTCACTCACATACCATACGTGTTAACCAATATGCTACAATAGCTCATCCATTAATTCCTCTTCCCATTTAATTCTTGTACTCATTTTCTTTTTCCTTTTTGATTATAAGCCGTAGCTAGTTGAGCTTATTATAGGGCTTATTAGTTAAGCTGTTTGAGTGTTAGCATTTTTCTCTTGTTCTTTGTTAGAATTAGGATTTTTCCTGAATTTTTCACATTTTTCTATTAAGAAGATTATTTTTAATCATTTTTCTTAGGATTTAAATTTCGAAAAATCATAAAAATTAGAAAAAAGTTTTAAAAAAATACAAAAAAATAGTTTTTAGTATTAGAATAAATACTTTTAGTTTTACATTCAGAAAAATCATTTTTACACCTCTTAGATTTTAATTTTCATTTTTAAGCTTTTATTTTTAATTTTAAAAATAGGATTTTAATTTTAAAAAATAGTTAAAAATAGTTTTCTGAGTTTTTATGTTATTTTAGACTTTTCTAAGTTTAAAAATCATTTTTCTTAATTTTTAGGACTTAATTTGCTATTTTTTAGAATTTAATTAGGTTTAATTAGTTTTTTATTCATAAAAAATTCAAAAATAATCAAAAAAATAATTTTCTTTTTCCTAAAAATTTTCTTTAGTCTTATTTTAGGTTTAGAAATTTAGTTTGCATTTTTAGGAGTTAATTTTAGTGTATTTGCTTAATTGTCGCGTTTTATTTGTTCCCGTTAATTGCTTTAAGTGTTTAATTGTTTTTGTGTGCTTATTTTACTTGTTGCTTTAATTTAGTAGCTATAGAAAAACAAAAATATCTTTTCTCTCATTCAAATCATAATCCAAGCTAAAGCGTGGTTTCAATTTCACAAGTCGTTGGGGAAACGACCCGGGAAAGCATACTTCCCGGTTAAATATACGTATTATATTATATTATATATAAATTTTGAAGAATTTCCTTTTTACCTTTGTCCTCAAGGGTGAATTGGTAATTTATCATCGTATTATATATTTTATATTTTACGTGTATAGATTCTCGCGAATCAATTTTTGGCGCCGTTGCCGGGGATTTGTGATTAAGATTCTATCGTTTGAAGTTTGTTGATCGTGTTTTGGAGAACCTTTCGTTTTCGAAAGTTACGCTTTTAAGAAAATCAAAAATAAAAAAAATTATAAAAAATAAAAAGTAAAAAAATAATTTTCTTTTCTTTTTAGTATAAATAGAAGATTAAAAACAAAAATACAAAAATATTTGCTCTTTCAACTTTAAAAAAAATAAATAAAGTTGGTAAAAAAACACCAACAAATAATACCTTCAATTGAGGTATTATCATAATAAGTTCCCAACTCGAATCAAAGATTTCAAAACTTGCCATTTGTGTCATTTACGAAGTACGGCTCACCTTAAAAAGTAAAATTTTTAAGAGCTACCGTGAAGTAAATTTGATTATTTGGTTTAAGTTGTCTTCTCGTTATCCGTTAATTTAGTTTGTTAAAAAAACAATAAAAAAAATTAGTTTAAATTTAGTTTAAATTTTCTTTTTCTACTTTGTGCATGCGCACTCGTTCTCAAACCCGCAACCGTAACCGTCAACAACAAAGCCAACAGGCTGTTGTTCAACCATTTCATTTAGAAGAACCTTTTGTTAATCCTTTTAGTTCGATGGTGTTGATAACGGACATTGCATTAATTGCTCCAAGCACCCACCGAGGGGTACGAGGATGCAATTGTAATTCCCGACATCAATGCTAACTTTGAGTTAAAGCATGGGTTGATCAATCTTGTTCAAAACAAACAATTTTTCGACATGATAAAGAGGATCACATGGCTCACATCCGTTATGTTCAATAGATTACTTCAACAAAGGAGATTCCCGGATGTCCCGAGCACGTCAATTAAGCTTATGCTTTTTCCGTTTTCTCTTGAAGGTTCAGCCCGGATTTGGCTAGAAAAAGAACCTCCTCGATCGATTTTGACATGGGATGATCTTGTTTCAAAATTCATTAATCAATTCTTTCCTCCTTCAAAAACGACAAATCTTCGTAACGAAATCACGAGATTTCAACAAAGATTTGACGAATCGTTTTATGATGCTTGGGATCGATTTAATGACCTTATGTCGAGCATGCCCACATCACGGATTTTCTGAATTAAATCAATTGGATACGTTTTACAATGCTTTGAATGCTAATGATCAAGATTCGTTTAATTCTGCTGCGGGTGGAAACGTTTTGGATAAGATGCCTCGTGAATGCTCGAGAATATCGAGAGTAAATCCAAGGTTCGTAATTCACGAAACAAGGCAGTCGTTGCCAAAATGAGTTCGAATTCATCTACTCCCGGAATTTCACCAGATGTTGCTGCTCTTACAACCGAAGTTTCTGAACTTAAGAATTTGATGAAGACTATGCTTATCGACAAACAAAAAGCCCAAGCTCCCGCATCCGTAAAAGCGGTCGAGCAGAGTTGCGTAACTTGTGGAGGTGCTCATTCTTATAAAAACTGTCCAGCCATCAATGGCCAAATCCGACCTCCTGGTTTTCCTCCAATTCAAAACAATCAAAACCGTTTCAATCAAAATCAAGGAAATAATTTCAACCAAAATCGAGGAACCAATTTCAATCAAAACCGTGGAAGTAACTTCAACCAAGGTCAAGTGTACCAACCTCCGACGATTCAAACCCCAGTTTACCAAGCTCTTACTCAACAAATGCAAGGCGTTTCAAAGACCGATTTTGAAAATTATGTCAAGGCCAATGATGCTGTATTACGGAATATGCAAAATCAAGGCCAAGGTTTACAAAACCAGATGACAAATTTAACAGAAATGCTTTCTAAGTTCATAACTTCCAATACCGCTTCGTCTTTATATTCAAGAACTCTTCCAAGTCAAACCGTAACTAACCCTCGCGAGCATGTTAATGCTATCACCACACGAAGTGGTAAAACTTGTGAAGGACCTTCGACTCCTCTTGTTCCTACATCCGTTGTTTCTACTCCTCTAAAGGAACCCGAACGAAACCCGGAGACGTTAATGGACAAAGTGCAAAAATCAGGTTCAGGAAGTACTGCATAAGTCCCACCTCCGGAGGATCATGATTCCATTTTTATTGAAATTCCGAAACCAAAGGCTAAGAAAACTGTTCAAGAGCCTATTTCTCCAGATCCTAATTCATATCAACCTAAACTTCCATATCCCGAGAGGATGAAAGTAAGAGAGAAAGATAAACCCAGTGCTCAGCAGAGCAGGTTTATGAAGTTGTTTAAACAACTACGTTTAGAAATTGGATTAAGAGATGCTCTCATTGAAATGCCAAAATTTAACAAATGGTTAAGCACTTTATTGAGAAACAAAGAGAAACTTGAGGAAATCGCCATTACAACCGTAAATGCTGAATGTTCTGCCATTATCTTGAACAAAGTTCCCGAGAAACTCGAAGATCCCTCCAATTCCACACCTAGGAATGGATAAAGACAAATTTTGAAGAAGAAGGGTTGATTGTTATGATCATAGATTTCAAGTAATGACGACTCTTATGAGAACATCGAGTACGTTGAAGCATCACCTCTTAATTTGGAGTACAATAGATTAAGAGGAGAATGAAGATCAAAAAGAGAAAGAGTTTGACTTAGAAGATATTTTTCAAATCCAAGATGTTATTCTTCATGAGAAATTATTAAACGTCCATCGTCTTATTACTAATATCGAATCTTTGAAAAACAACCCTACTCCTGATTTTGTGCTCAAGTCTCCCTCTTTAATTCCTATTTCCGTCACGGATAGTGATTCGTTCTTTGAGAGATCCGATAACTTCTCTTCCTCATTCAGATAACTCTTTGTTACCTGCATTCGATGACTTTCAGTGATTCATACGAAAGAGACGAAAGTGGAAGTACCACGATTCTAATCATAGCTAATTAACTCTCTTCCCGATATGAGTCGTTCATTTTGATAATTTGTCATTTCCTCGTCCTCCTCCGGAACCACCGGATGTTTAGAATTTAAAGCCCGAGTTTAACAATTTCGATGTGCTTAATAATAATAAACCTTTTAACCCGGGGGAAGGTGAAAAAATTATTTTTCTAAATGTTGAAGAGGATGATTCCTTCACATTTACCATCCATCTTTTTCTCCCGTTTTCTCACCTACCCTAAAAGGTTTTCTCCCTATTTTTCCTCCACCAAAAATGATGGATAACCATTTTTTGACCCAACATCTCCACTTTAGAGCCGTGGCCTCTCATCGGGATGGGGAACTTCATGTGCTTTAATGTGTTAGAATACCAACATTAATGAAAGCCACGATTAGATTTTCCACTTCCATTTTCACCTACCGTAAGGACGAATGAATTCAGGATCGAGTCAAGCTAATGTGACTCGGTAACAAAAACAAGCCGCTTCGTGGAGACACCCCCATGCCTATCATGTTTCTAGTTTTCATTCTATAATTATGTTGTGTTTGTGAGAGGCTTGTAACTATTCCGTATCTTTGTGTTTGTTGTTTGTACTTTGTGATTGTTTCAGATAGACCCAACTTTTCTAAAGACTCTCGTTTTGGGTTTTTTGTCCGTTCACGTAGAGCTTCCTAGCCTTTGTTTCAGAATTAAGTTTGGGGAAATCCGATAATCCCTTCCATCATTATCGATGTCACGTTTATCTAGCATAATTTAAAAACGGCTTAATTTGCATAGAGACCCGCCCTTAAAACATTGAGGACAAATTTTCGTTTTTAAGTTTGGGGAGGGAATCTATCGATTTGATGTTGCTAGCTTATTGTTTTGTTCTCGCGTACCCGTTTTCCCGCAAAAATAGCAAAAATTTTAAATTTTTAAGTTTTTATTTGCAAAAAAAAATGAAAAAAAAATGAAAGAAAAAAAATATATATTAGTAGTTGAAAAAATAGTAAGTGTTAAGACACGAATGTAGGTTTTCCGTTGGTGAGAATAAGAAGTAATTTTTGACCCAATCGAACGTGTTGAGTTCTAGCTTTCTCCCCTTAACAATTAATGATGATAGTTTGGCTTAGTCTCAACTGTATCTTTAAACATGCTAGACTTAAATCATTAGTAAATGAAGACTTGTGCTAATCTCAAGTAGATTTTAAATATGCCGAGTTGGATTTTATATAGGCTAAGTATTTGCGAATCTCTTTATTAGAGATTTTAAATTGCAAAGAACAAGAGATGATAGAGTAGAGTATAAGTTGTGATGCTAAACATAGAATAGTTGGATTTCTTTAAGGCTCATAAACTTTTATTTGTTGCTTTTCCTCCCTCCCATTGCTTGTTTCACTTGTTATAGTATAAATGTTTAATAAATAGAGTTGTGCGTGTTTTTTGGTAAAATAATTTAGTTAGATAAAGTTTTTCTGTAGTTCTTTGTGGATTAGGATGATTACACTTCAGGAATACTTAATTTGCATATTATATGTATCACGATTAATAAATATTTCTGCTTATTCCTTAAAGAGCCTTAAGGTAATGGGAGAAGTTAGAATTCAATAATAATCCAAGGACAGATAAAAAGTTGCTGCATCTGCCTGGCTTCACAATCGATGTTACAGCCTTCTAAAAAGTCGAGGAAGTTCCAAGTCGAAATATGTTTGCTACATCTTGTCGGAGGCGTGGCCGATGTTGTAGCCTTCTAAAGGACTGAGGTTTAATAATGTTGCTTAATTTTTTCTTATTTATACTTAAAAGAGCCTAAGGTATATGGTGCAAATAAGATTGGCCTTTCATGCTTAAAGAGCCTTAGGGTATATGAGCAGAATGGTGCCTTGCTTAAGTAAACCTAATAAACACCAAAAAAATTTTGGTCGCCATCCCGATGTACACTTAATCTTAATGACATTTGATCTTTTGAAAAGGGCTAGGAGCTAATTATTGCGCTTTTAACCGTTACGCTTTATTTTGGGAATTGATAACTATCGAAATAAAGTCTTAAAGATCCTTCGGGTTTATGACTTAAATAAAATCTTGAGATACAAAATTAGGAATAAAGGAGGAAAAGTAAGTACACATTTAGCTTTTATGAGTAGTGTTAGCATCATAACTTGTAATTTACAATGATCTTATTTTTAAGCTTAGTTTGGGAGAAGTGAAAAATCGGGAATGACGAATTTATCTTTTTAGACACTTAATTGTGCTTTTTGTTCTATGATCCTAAAAGTTACCACAAGGTAATGAAAACAATACATTATGTCACACAAGTTGTAGTTAGATAGTCTATTAAGAAAAATCATAAAAAAGAGAAAAAGTTTTGAAAATGGGAAAACGGGTGTTTTATAACTTGTGACTTAGAAACTTTCCCCGCAAAGACTTTACTACTTCTTAAAGGATTAGTTTTTTGGGAGTTTTCGAGGAATTTGGTTATACGGCATTAATATTGCGTTAGGACACGCATCGGTTAGTTTGGGGAATTTTTGATTAGGTTAAAATACACATATCCGTTGTAACACCAAAAATGACCCTAACAAGACCAAAAACAAACTAAAAAAGAAGCAAAGATAGTGATTTTTGTGTTTTGTGTGTGCTGGTATGGATAAGACAAAAATCACAGAAAACCGTCAAAACAGGGCAAACACAGGACCAAGAACGGAAGAGCACAAAGAAGCCGAAAATCAAGGCAAAGTCAAAAAGTCAAAGCCTTAGTCAACTATGGTCAACAAAAAGTCAAACCTAAGACAAGAAAATTCCCAAAAGTTTCAAATTCCATCCTTTAGAAGATTCAAAGATACACAAATGGTCCTTAAGTCCTAACCCTAGCCCATTTCCCATCCCACGACCCAAAACCAAAACCCATAACCTATAACCCTAATACTAAGTCCAGGGACTTGTCTGCCAATTTCAAAAACTTTACACCACTTCCATAACAAAGACAGACTTTTAATTTGCCAATAAAACCCAAAACTACATCCACCCATTTACGCCAATTCAGTTAAAATATAAAAAAAAAGCGCCAGAACAAATCACTGTTCATTCATCTTCTCCATTTACCACTAGTAAAAACAAAGGGCTTTTGTCAATTAAAGGGTAAGATGGACAATTAAAGAGCTCTATACACGGAGACAGGGTTTTAAAATCATTTCAAGCTTCCTCTTTGTCAAGACAAGCAAGAATGCCACGTGGATACAAAGGAAGCACAAGGAAATGTGGGTTTTTAGACTATAATCACTCTCTAAAGAAGCACAGATGTCTTAATCATGGATTGCCACGTTGGCAATCCGTGTGAGAAAGAATGTGATCCAAGGGTTGAGAATTACGTCGCCAAGATGATTGTTTGTAACAGGGGGTTGTGATTGAGAGGAGCGTGGGATGCAAGAAAAAGCCTAGAACCTTCAGATGAGCACTATAAATAGCTCACACTCACACACACATGAGCATCTTCTTTTCTTGTAATTTTTAGCTTATAAATTTAGCTTATGTAGTTTTATTTTTAAATGTAATTTGTTTTAGTTTTTAAGTTTAACTAGTGTAATCTTCTTTTCTCAAGTAATTGTAATCAGCTTTTAAGTATTAATAAAATCTCAATTTAGTTTTCAATTACTACTTTACTCATAAGCTCTCAATAAGCTCTCATGAGCCTCTAAGCTTATGATAAAGCTAATTAATTCATTTAACTTACTTTAATCCTAAAATCAGCTTTATACCTTTGATACTTGGATTTATAAGCTAAAGGAAGGGGAGCTTACAACGGAAGAGCTCCCATGGATTTTACTGGCTTATCTTAGGATAAGCCAGAGCTGTTGATAAGCTCATTTGAGCCCTTTAGCTTCTGTTTAGCTGAAGCTTCTAGTAAGTATTCATTTAAATTCCTTTGTCCTTCAATATATAGCTTAATAAATGCTTATTAGTGTAGATCTGCTCATTTGCTTAATCTAGTTGCTTATTTGTGCTTATAATTATCTCTTTGTGCTTATTAGTTATAAATTTTCATCTGTTTTTAGCTTAGGTAGCTTAGCTCTTAAATTTTCATTACTTGTCTTAAAAATCACTAAAAAGCCAAAAATAGTACTTTAGCTTTTAGATTTTATGTTCTAGCTTAATTGATTATTGATCTATGCTTGTTAAGCTTGTTGTAAGCTGTTGGATGTCTGGTAATAAGAGTTTGTTAAAGAGATTTTCATTTCACAAGTCTTATTGAAATCTATCAAAACTAAAGGAGTGTTTGGTTTAACTTAGTTTGACCTCTTAAAGTCAAACTGAGTTGTAATCTTTGCTTGAGTGAGTTTTATAATCATTTTTTAATTAATTATGAAATAGTTTTCAAAGTTTAGATTTCAAGTTTTAATAAGTTAAGGCTAGATTTGTTTGTCTCAGCACACAGGCATATTTTCCTCTTTCTTTGCTACTTAAAATTATCCAAGTTTTCCTAGGCTTAGAATTGGCTTGTGTAGTGTTCTAACACTCTCATTGAGTAAGTCTAGTGTAGGGGAAATCACCTTAGTTGCCTGCATTTTTGATTAGTCCCTTTGTCAAGTGCATCAGCAGTAGTAACTTTAGTTACTACTGCGGTCTTGTTCCAAGTTTTCTTCAATTAAGTAGGAAAATGTAGAATTGTAGGATCTCTCAAATTCAACAAGCTAATAGATTAGATATAGTTTAAGTTAGATAAAAGCTTGTCTTATCATTTCTAGCTTAAATACTTAGGTAAATTTAGCTTAAAAAGTCATCAAAAATCTCAAAAAGTGTCCAAAAACAGTAGGTATAGAATTTATCTCTTAATTCTTAATTCTTTGCTTTATAAGAGATTAATTTATAGTTGATAATCATACTATAAAGTAGTCATTAAGTTTGCAAAATTTCATAGTCAGTTAAAGCGTATTGAGCTTTTTAGCTTGTTTGATTTTTAAGCTTTTTGTGCTAGTTCTTGAGATAGTCACTTTGATCCACAATTTCAATTAGCTTAAAGTATTAGTGGTTAAGATAGCTTGTTAAAATTAGCTTATACACATCTTAAGCTAGCTAGAATAGGTTTTGGATTTAAATTTGAGCTTATAATGAAGTGTGTGCAAGTGTTTTAGTGAAAATAAGTTTTTAAGCCTTTTAAAGGCTACTTTCTAAGACAGCTTCTTTATAAGCTCTTTTAGAGCTTATCTTTAAGTTTCAGCTTATGCTCCTTCATTAAAAGTGCTTAAAAAGTGTTTTCTTTCAAATTGAGCTTTTGCTTTTCAAAAATAAAAAAAATGCAAAAAATAGGTGTATGCCAGACTCGAACCCAAGACCCCTCGCTCATATGCCCAACGTGTTAACCATGTTGCTTTAATAGCTCATCCATCCACTTCTCTCCACATTTAATACTAGTACACATTTTCATTTTACTTTTTAACAATAAGTCGTAGCTTATTATAGCTTATTTAGAACTTATTTGTTAAGCTGTATTTTTATTTTTATTTTTCCTTTAATCTTTGTTAGGTTTAGGATTTTCCTTGAATTTTTCATAATTTTCTATTAAGTAGATTATTTTTAATCATTTTTCTTAGGGTTTTAAGTTCGAAAAATCATAAAAAATAGAAGAATAACTTTTAAAAATACAAAAAAATAGTTTTTAGCATTAGATTAAATACTTTTAGGTTTACATTCAGAAAAATCATTTTCAACACTGTTAGATTTTAATTTTCATTTTTAAGCTTTTATTTTTAATTTTAAAAATAGGATTTTAATTTTAAGAATAGTTAAAAATAGTTTTCTTAGTTTTTATAATACTTTAGATTTTTATAAGTTTAAAAATCATTTTTTATAATTTTTAGGAATTAATTTGCTATTTTCTAGGATTTAAATAGATTAAATTAGTTTTTAATTCATAAAAAAATTCAAAAATAATAAAAAAATAAATTTTATTTTTCCCAAAATTTTCTTTTGTCCTAATTTAGGTTTAGAAATTTAGTTTGCATTTTTAGGAGTTAATTTTAGTGTACTTGCTTATTTGTCGCGTTTTATTTGTTTCCCGTTAATTGCTTTAAGTGTTTAATTGCTTTTGTGTTCTTATTTTAATTGTTGCTTTTAATTAGTAGTTATAGATAATCAAATCAATCTTTGTTAACATTCAAATTCATTGTCCGAACAACAATCGAGGTTTCAATTTCACAAATCATTGGGGAAACGACCCGGGAAATCATACTTCCCGGTTAAGATACGTATTATATTATATTATATAAATTATTGAAAGAATTTCCTTTTTACCTTTGTCCTCAAGGGTGATTGGTAATTTTCTATATTATTATATTTAAATATATATTTTACGCTAAATCAGCTTTCATCACTTGATTCTTGTTCGTTGTTACTTTCGTCTTCATCATTACCCCAAGACTCAGATTCGCTCTTAGAAGAGTCATCATTGGTCACATCGAGAACCCCTGGTTTATCACCAATTCCTTCACTTGTGATAGTAGGTGTGATCTTTTCAACACTTGGTGGTTTCTCGGCAACCGTACCAGAACCACTAGGATGAGTCTTGTGAAAGTCCCTTAAGCTTTTCTTTCTTACTTCCATCATTTAAGCTTTTTCAGACAAAGCTACTTCAGACAGAAGCTCTATTCCTTTTCCATGAGCAACATCCACATTTTCTTTTTCCTTTTTTTTTGACTTTGTTTCCACAGGAGGCTCTCTGATGACGATACTTGTTGCAACTTAAGGCAGACTTTTGGCAGGTGTCTCAATCTTTTGCCATTTTTTGACAGTTCTCATTCGGGACTAGCTCACTTTCCTTCTTGGATGGAGAGGCTTTCTTGAATTTTCTAGCAACCTTGGGAGGCACCTCACCTGTAGCATAGCCAAGATAAGTCTTGTACGCTTTACTTTCCTTCATCTCTGGACTTGTCAAACATTCAGGTAGAACTGCTCCATAGATCTGGGATGCTTCTTTCTGAAACAAATCTCAAGAAGGTGTTAATCAAGTAGTCATCTTTGGAGGTGTGCATCCCAATTCTGTTTCTACAGGAAATTGACTTTTCTTGAATAAGGAAGTGGTGAGTGATAACTTTGGTGAAACGAGGGTAGTACATCTTTTCTTGATTTTTGTAAACTTTGTTATAAATCTGATAGGTGAAGTCTTCGTAGAGTAGTTCCACATAGTCTACATAATTTTGATGGTACATGCTCTAAAGGATTTGTGCTTAGGAAAGACGAAGTTTGTCAAGTCCACTAGTCTTTCCAGATAGGCTTTTGTTGATTATAGCAGCAAATGTTCTCCACGGTTGATGCATCTGATCGATAACAACATCATTAAGTGAATTGATAACCCCAGTATGACTGAGATCTCTTAAGAAAGATATAGTGTCTTCTTCAGAAGGAAGAGCATCAAAGTCACGACCAGGTACTCTTGGGTAAATCTGAAAGATATCTCTGAAGACTTCCAAGGTAAGCTTGAATCGTTTTTCTTATCAATCTTGAATCTGTAGAAGTTGTCATGCTTGTATATGCAATTCCACAATTAATGCATATACACTTCAAGGACATCAGCAGTGATGAGAAATGCAGGATAGCATGGAGTGAGTGCAAGTGCATCCAAAACAACTTGAAATGTTTCCTCTTTTGGTTTCAATCGACGAGGGATTTTTCCATTGCATTTTCCAATGTCAAGTCGATTCTCTTTGGGAATAAGTTCAAGGTTAAGCTTGGTTTGTTAAGCAGTGATGGAAGTCATGATTCTGCTAATAGTTGTCACATACAGTTTATAAAACAGAAGCAAATATATATAGCACAGAGACAATCTAGATCATGATTCCAGATTATTGATGCAGCACAGGGTTTACTACTGGGGATCGGCAAGCAATTACTGGGCAACATATTAATACAAAGGCACACAATGCAAAGAACTGATACACATGCAAACATGATACACACACTGTATTATACCACATAGACTATAGGCAAACTAATGAAATCAAGGCAAACACTTAGATTTCTAAGGAAAATTATACCTAACTTAATCACTAAATGACAAGGTAGGGAAAAAGTAAACTTAGATTAGGTTATGAGGTTGAATTACCAAGATTGCGAGATTAATTCAATTAGAAAAAATCAAGTATAGTTTGCCTTAAGATAGTGCATAGGTCGCCTGTGAGAAAGTACCTAGGTATAGATCACCTGTGTTAAACATATGTATAGATTGCTTGTATAAACCTATGTATAGATTTCCTGTACAAAATTTAGGTATAGATCGCCTATGTAATTTTGTATAGACCGCCTGTACAACTAGCTTATGTATTGATCGTTTATATAATACTCTATTTGTGTAGATCACCTGTATAAACCTATGTATAGATCGCCTGTACAAAATTCAGGTATAGATCACCTATGTAATTTTGTATAGATTGCCTGTACAACTAGCTTATGTATTGATCGCCTATATAATACTTTATTTATATGGATCGCCTATGCAAATATCAATATGTATTGATCGCTCTTGTCGTAATATCATAACATTTTTACATCCTATATTAAAGACCATTATAACAACTTAAACATGATCATATACCATCAATATATCATTATAACTTCTTTAAAGCACAAAGTAACCATAAAAATCTTGATTTAAGCCACGTTTGACCCACATGAGCTCGAAACCTCATAAATTTCAAGATTTATCATGTAAGCATGTAACCAAACACTCAAATGCACTTAAACTATCAATATACAAGTCCTAAACCCAAACCCATGTACATTTTAAAGTTCTTGACCATTTTTTTTACTATTTTCGAATTCAAGAATCGATCAAATCCCAAGAAGGAGTTGTCCCTATTAAAACTGTTTAAAGCACAACATCTAGACCCATAATAGACCAAAACCCCTTAATCAATTTAACTTTTCATCCTATTTTTAAGGTGTCTTCAAGTTAGGTCAATTTTAGGGGTTTTCAAGCTAAAATCCAGGGTTTGGTCAGTTTATATGGGTAATATATCCTTAAAACGTGTGTACCTTAGGATCTAAACAAGAATGGAATGATTTCTTGAGGTCTTGAAGATCAACAATGGAGGGAAAAGGTTTATGAGTGAGTTTGTGTTCATGTGATTAACAAGGACGGGATAAGGGGGGTGTAAATGTTTAAAACTTTGAGTTTTTAGCATAAATGCCCCCTGAGGATTAATAGCACTTCAACTTTTCTTAAAAACTTATCCTAAGGCAATCATAATTTTAGCAAATGGCAAAACTAGTGCCTAAGGTTTAGTAAACAAGAAAAAATATCACAGTATGCATTAATACCCCTAAAGATTAAACATATATCAAATAAAGCCCGAATGAGTTGAACTTAATCAACTCCCCTTTAATTATTCACCCGACACCGTTAAGATCTTTTCTGATTGACACCTTATTAATTATGAAGAAGATGATTTTGACAGTTTCTCCCTCTCAAATAATGACCCATTTTCTATTGAAAGAGCTGTAAGTCGTTAATTGATGGTTGTCAAAATTGCTTAGAAAAATGATGATCGTTTGAAATCCGAAAGATATTATTATCATATTTTGAAAATCAACACCCAACGAAAATAGATATCTCTTTATTTTGACAACATAAGCGCACTACACGTACACTTAACAGATTGATAAGAGAAGCACATGTTGTGATGCAAAGAATCACAGAGCCTTTGAATGAATATAACGTAATTCATTTCCAAGAAAATTAATTCCCGTTGTGAGGTCAAGTTGTCTTTTTGATGACATACTTGCCTTGAAGATGATGACGGGTTGCTATCTGAAATAATAGCAAGCCATTTTGGCATGTTTTGAAACTTCTGCTCGAACTTCATTTACAGCCTCGTATCATTATTAAATGACATTTCTAAGCCGTAAATGTTATCAATTTTCAGAAGACATGTCAGAGATACATATTTTTATATTTTTCTGATTTTTTAATTAATTTTTTTTGTTTTTGAATTTTTTTTATAAAAATGAAAATATTTTTGGATTTTATGTTTTCATATATACATATATACAAGATATGAGTTACCACCAACCTCGTCCGTTTCCTCTGCCAAACGTTTCAACATTTTTGGAGACATGCTTTTCATACCTAGCTTATCGATCAAGAAGTTAAATCTCTCTCGAGGCAAAGGTTTAGTAAAGATGTTAGCCAGTTGGTATTCAGTCCGGACAAAGTATAGCTCCACAATTCCATTCTCTACTTGCTCCTTTATGAAATGGTAGCAAATATCGATGTGCTTAGCTCTTGAATGTTGAACATAACTGTTGCAAGCAATAAAGCATCGCACTCGTTTTGGTGCAGTACAGAGGGTACTTTTTTGGTGTGCGTTCAGGTCCGAATCTGAGTACTTTGTAATGATGAATTTTTATAAAATAGTTCCACTTAATATATTTTTTTTAAATCACAATAGCTCACAACCCATTGGGGAGCTAGAGGATGTAAGTAGAACCATCAATTAGGTGTTTTAGTATTTTATTTGTGGTGATAAAGTGACTACAAAATTCAGCCAGAAACTATGAAAGTGGAAGTTAATGGTTAAGGTTATATAGGGTGTGAAAATGATATGGGAGATGTATTTAAAGGATTATAAACTTATTGTGAGGTTTAGAAGTCCATCATATGATTGTTACATTGGCTTGGGCACTTAGCTTAACCGAGTGTAACTTGTGTTTTGTTGTCTTTAGATTGTTTGCAAGGTTCTGTCAAGTAGTTGAGCATCAGGTGAGTTTCATAGTCCCATTTTACTATGTTTTCTTGGGATGGAAATGATGCAAAATATGTTTTGAAATGCTTAAATTGCTGTGATTATGTGGTTTAGTCGACGCATGGACTTTTATGTAGCTATTATATGTTATGTGCTAAATGTTATGACTTTGGATCAGGGGTAACGTTCCTACCCATTATTTTGAGACGATGACTTCGGGTAATGTTCCTACCCATGACTGTGAGACGTTCTGTCCTAGATATGGTTGTTTTGGACGAATGCATGTTAGCCTGTATAATAGTTAGCTTAACTGTCCTGCCATGTTCTGTTTTTATAATCATAGTAATTGAATTAAAGCTTGAATTGTGTGTCGTAAACCTATGACTCTCACCAACCGTTGTGTTGACGTTTTTAGGCATCATTTTTAGGTGAGCATGTTGAGGGTTTTGAAGCTAAAAGTGACTAGAGAGACCTTAGGATTGCTTATGTAGTTTATCATCTGGTTTTCGTTTCGTACTTGTTTGTGGATTCTTCTTGAATGCTGTTTGATTTTCTTAGGTTTGTGAGACATGTTAAGTCTTTGTATTAATGAGACCCTTTTATATTAATTCAATATCCTTTTATGTTAAGGTATTGTCATGACACATTGTGTCCATTTATGTTTTGTTCATATAGTTTTCTCTATTGTTGACACCATTGTGTTGTGATGATACCCATGAAGTTACGCCTCGTGTTTCCGCCATGGCGGGGTGTGACAATAAATCCATTTTAGTTTGATCAACATGACTTTATCTGGACATAGAACCAATTCCTAAACTTGTAGCCTTTCAAATTCATGAATTTCTTCTTTCATTGCATCGATCCATGACGGTTTGGTCATTGCTTGTTTAAAGTTCTTTGGTTCGACTGAAGTTAGGAAGGCATCAAAATAACACCACATGGCATCAATCTGTAGTTGCTTTCTGATGGAGACAGAACGAGAAGGATCTCCAATTACATTTGCTATAGGATGATCCTTAGTCCATCTACCAAGTGATTTGAATGGTGTGTGGATTGGTCTCACATTAGATAACGATCCTTGAGAAGTCGAGTCTTCATAAAGAGATTCATGAAGTGGATCATCATGAAAATGTGGTGTTTTTGGTGATTCTTCAAAACCTTGAGAAATAATTTGAGAATGTTCTTGATCTTGTGTTGATGGGATACTTGTAGATGGATCATCTTGGTCAATTGACGTAGATACCGGTGAATCGGCTAAATTAACAGCTTTTGGTGCATTAGCGACTGGAACTGTAGAGACAGCAATAATTAGGAGATTAAAGTATTCATTGAACATAGGTTAGAACAAACGATCTCAATCATCTCTATGTACTGGATTACAAGGTTGTTGAGGAATAGGGTTTGTAACGAGTCCTGAACTTGATGTTGCAGGAGTTATAAATTGAATTCTGGGTCCTAAACTGATTTGTTCAGAAGCCATTTGACCATTTCATACACATTGAGAGACCAAGTTAAACCATATTAATCACATTTGATTCACTATTCTCCCCTTCAAAAATTGCATATGTGATTTCCATTTTTAATATAGTGAATTAGAATACAAGCTAATTTACGTTGATCCACTTAACGACTGAACGAGCATGGGAAAATATGAAACTTGTTGAAGAGAATGGTCGAAAACAAGAAGATTTCTCTTCTTTCAAAGATAAAGCGCACTGAAGCGTACACCTTTCTTTTCTTTGAGAAGCTGGGACTGAAGTGTTGTCTGAAGACTCCATAGTTCTTGTTCATCATATATAAATTCCTTGAACCCTTGGTTTTTGATATATCACTCTTTTCAGCAAACAAACGCCGAGCCTTTCCTTTTTAGGATTGAAATATATACATGCACTTAAGTTAAGAGTACCTGCACTGACATTAAGAGTAAGTTCGCATTTATTTGGGTTAGTGATATCTTCATTTGAACCATTTGGGGGTTCATTTTCAACCTTGGTTGTGCTATCGGTGAACATCTTTCCAGTAGGTATCCACCTAAGACCAGTAGTCTTGAAAATTCTACCCGTCGGTTTCCACCTAAGACAAGATCTAGGAGTGTTTGGTTTCTCATGCACAGAGACTTATTAGGAGAAATCCTATATCCTTTAAAGATCCATCTTTTAGGTTTGATTACATTAGTTATCTTTTCTACGGGTTTGATGATATTTCTAGTCTTAGGGGATTGAACCTTAATGCGAGAGTTTACCTCTTTCAGGAATTTTATTAAATAGGCATCATGATTTGCATTATAGACACATTTCTGACAAGTCGAACAAACAAAGTGTTTCGAGTCCGAAAAGGAACTAGAATTCCTAGAGTGATCTACTAGTGGCACACCATTTGACATTCCGCAACTACTCTTAGATACAGGCAAACTCCTAGATGTTTGATTATTGCTCCTAGGTTTTTGTTTGCTACCATTAGTAGTATTTTGTTGACTATTAGTATGCATCACACTAGATTTTGAATTCCTATTTCTTTCTTGTGTCTTTTTTCCTAGCTTCCTCTAGATAGTGATTATAAGCCATATCATTTGAACAATACGATTCTTCTTGACTATTCCTAGATGAGCCAGGTGCAATCACGTGATGAGGTTTTGCAAGCACATATTCTCGAACTTTAGGAAAATAATGAGGAGTGATTGGTTTTGACAAAACGTTATTCACATCAACTTGGGAGGCAAACCGTGGTTTTGAAAATTAGGTCATTCATATTTAAATGCATTCGGTTGTCTAACAACTAATTGGTTTCTGGGTGGTTGTAAAACCGGTTTCCCTAAGATTGATGGTTTTGCAAAATTAGTATCCACGCTATTTCCTTTTAACTTTCTTAATTCATTTTTCAATGCTACATTCGCAAAAACCTTTTCCTGAATCTGAGCCTTTAAATCAGCCTTTTCAACAGTCTTACTATTTATTTGAGCAATTAGTGAGTCATTATGGTCTTTTGTCTGGAATCGTATCTTTTTGATAGAATCATAAAGATCTTTATAAGTCTGTTTCAAATGCTCATTTTTCTTATGCAACTTCTCATTCTCTGCAAGTAATTTAGCCACATTATGTTCCAATTTGATATTGATTGTTTCAAGTACCTCAATTTCCTTTTTAATCTTGGCTTTATTACTTGTTTCATTCAAAATTTGACCATGTTGCCTGTCTTTTAAAGCTTGATTTTGATATTTAAGTTCCATGTTAACACAATGTGCTTTTATTCTTGAAAAAACTTTTTGAAGTTGGGCAACAGTCTTTTTGAGAGAAATATTTTCAGACTCGAGAGATTGGTTTGAAAATTCAGTTGTCATGTTATCAAATGATGGATCAAGTAAAGGACATGAAACTTGATATTTTTTAGCATTCTAGTCAATCTCTCCTCCCATATGACTCATATTTGTTGAGTCATGAGTGGTATTGCTATCCACCTTTTCCAACATATATGTGTCATAAATGGGTTCAGATAGCTCAGTATGTTGTTGTTCATTAGCAAGGACATTATGTACAACAATCGATTGTACCTCAGCCATTGGCTCTTTATTAGTCTGATATCTGCATCAAGAGCATCTGTATCATTCCTGAATATGCTGCTTGTATCCTGCTTCTCTGACTCTGTCCTACTGCTTTTTGTAATAACCAACCCAGCATCCAATGCTTTACCCAAATTGAACTTTCCCTCTTTTGAGTGCATCTGTCTTTCATTCACCCTACTGTCATATTCTCGTTTATGTTGTGCTCTTTCCTCAATTGACTTCTTAACAGATTCCATGTGTTGGATCAATGTATCACGGAATTGTCGAACCTCGGTTCGAGTGTATGCTATAAAGTACTTGCGTATCATTAGACCATCATCATCATCATTGAAATAGTATCAGAAATTGATAAACAGCTGAAACTTTGTCTTGAGTACTCTAAAAGCATCCATGGATCTAGTTTCTTGAAATTCTTCTTTGTCAAGTTGCTTTTCTAGTTGATCTAAGTTTAGTAACATTGAGCCTCTGAAAGTCTGAACATCTTGATCAAAGAGTGTCGCAAATCCCCTTTCGAAACATCCCTCGATTCGAGTTCCTTTTAAGTCGTTTTTTACAAAAACCTTGAGGAGTGAATGCAGTAATAAAAAAGATATCATGCAACTCTCTTTTGATTTGTCTTGCATTTGTTGCAACTGATGCAGCTCTCTCTCTCTTGTGAATTCAAATTCAAAGATTCCATTATAATTCGATGTGTAAAATGAAATTAAGGATCTTAAGTAGATTAAGTGATGTTGTTGTGGTTTGTTGATGAAAATCTAGTTCACGGAATTTTACAAGTCTTAATTAAACCGAAAAATCATGTGAGTATTTTATGGATTTTACTAAATCAAGAAGAAACTGTGAAAATAGAAGTGTTCTGGGTGAAATCGTTGTTGTATTTGAAGTACTTGAACTCTTGTTAACGATTGATGAGCTAAAATGGATGAACGGTTACTACACTCTTAACTTAAAATGATTAACGGTTGACTAAAACATAAACAAGGACTAACGGTGTAATTGAAATCCAAGTTAAATGCTTAACGGTTGTTAATTAAAGTTGTAGGGACTAACGGTGCAGTAACAGTTCACATTGGAGGACTAACGGGTGAATTATAAGTTCTGATGACCAACGGTGTAAAACAGTTTCAATTATGAGAGTTAATATTCCAACAAAGTATGAATGGAGAATTGGTCTTGAAGTCCAGGGACTAAACTTGAAAATTTCGAATTTTAAGTAATAAACACAAAAACATTTCCCTCTCTGGTTCGTCGTCTTCGTTTAAAAAGTTTGAAATGAAAACGTTTGTGTTTTGCTTCTCGCGGAGTGGTACGGTTATCGTCGACCAAAAGTAAATACACCACGATGATCGTTTAAAGACCGCGATCGTAATGGTATAAGTTAGAAGACCCGTGAACAACCGAACTCGAACTCAAAAAAACCCAAAACACGATGAAACCAACCACGTTTAACCTTGTATAAACCATCTATCACAAAGGTGTATAATTCGCCTAGTAATGGACGTATAGTTCGCCTAAGACTAAAAGTATAAATCGCCTTGTGTTGTTTCGTGGTATAGTTAGCCTTACTTTTGGAATGGTATAATCTGCCTTGTGTTTTCTAGTGGCATAATTCGCCCATTTAGCTTGGTATAATTCGCCCAACACTAAACGTATAATTCGCCTAATGATTCTTGTGGTATTATTCGCCTAGCAATGTTTCGGTGGTACATGGAATGGTATAATTCGCCTGCACACAAAACAAAAACGTACTCTTGTACTTTTTATGGTCACGATGGATCAATGTCTCCTATCTTGTTTAACCCATGACCAAGAATAAGCAACCACAATAAGCTCCAAAGAAAGAACTTTTACAGCAAATAAGCCACGAACACTTAAACTATATTAAGCAACAAGAGGTTTTTGAATAAAAAAGATTAGAATTTGTTTCAATTAACCCACATCCAAACACAGCCTTAACAGAGCAAAACTAGACTTGATAAGCACTAAAAAGCTGTAAAAAACAGTTTAAAACTCTTAATAAGCTACCCAAGAATGACACTAATAAGCCAGGAAGGTTTTTGTAAAGAAAGATTCCAGCCTTTTCAACAAACAAACCAAATCCAAACACACCATTATCAGTTAAGCTGATACAAAACCGCTATAATAAGCTGACAAATAAACAATTTGAAAATCAAAATAAGCTACGAAAAGTATTCCCAAATAAGATGTAACATATTTTAACAAAGAAACATAAGCAAAAAAAATTAAGCCGTGACTTTTAAACCAAATTCAAACACCCCCTTAAAAGTTCAACTGAGACCTATTAAGCAAAAAAACTGATAATAAGCAGTTTTTAATCCTAAATAATCTACGCTATATGGACCTAAATATGTTAGACGAGATTTTTTCAAAGAAAGATGAAATTTTGTTATCAAATAAGCAAGATCCAAACACTCTTTTATATTTAAGTCGAGTATAAAAGACGCCCAAATAAGCTAAAAAAACAGAATTTACAATAGGCTAGAAATGGTTTTAACTAAGAAAAATACAATAGTAGGCTAGAAATGGTTTTGACAAAGAAAAGAAACACACAACTAAGCCAAAACCAACCATACTCCTAAATCTTAAAACGAGATAATAATAAACTGATAAGAAAAAATGGTTTTAAACTGTTTGATAATCCCAATACTAGGCCACCAATATTTGTTAACACATGCTAGTATTTGTTTTGGATGAAAACACCAAAGAAAAAAAATGACACACGAATTAAAAATAGACAAAATAACTATCAAGTTTGGTTTGAGAAGTAAACAAAACCAAAATCTTATGTGAGCTTAAAAGCTCAAAATAAGCTTTAACAAACAAAAACCATAAATCACTTAATGAAGGATATCTTAACACACACAAGGTATGGATTTGATCTAGTGTTTAGAGAGAGAAAGAAAGATGGTTGGATGAACACTTAGTGAGAGAAAGAAAGAAAAGAATATTAGATTACTATATGAAAACAAAATGAACAACCAACACCCTTTCCATCACATGGAAAGGGTTTATATACTTACACATAGGTGGCCGGTTGGGCTTTGACCATGGCCTTACCATGGGCTTTAGCTTAACTAGCCTACTAAGTTTCCAAATATTACTTTACGAGCTATTTAACGATATAATAGAAGTGACTGATACTTTTTGTATTCCTAACACCATGAAACATAGTTGTCATTGTTGAGCATAGGTGGACGGTTTTCAGAACCATCGGCATAAATGTCTTGTTGAGTCGACATTGCAAAAGTGATGTGAAATGATATAGTAGAATCATTTTAGTGATTATTGATTTTGAGATGTTCTTGATTGTTGTTTAAGGTGATTAGGTCCTTGATATTTCACGGGATTTTACTAATCTTGATTAAACCGGGAAAATAAGTTAATACTTCACGGGATTTTACTAATCTAAGATAAACCGCTGAAATTAACTTTTTCTTGAAATGTCACAAACCACAGTGTCACAAACCTCAGGAATATGTCACAAACCTCAGGAATATGTCACAAACCTCAGAGACATAAACCTCGAGACTATGTCACAAACCTCAGAATCACAAACCTCAGGAATATGTCACAAACCTCAGAGTCACAAACCTCAGGAATATGTCACAAACCTCAGAGACACAAACCTCAGGAATATGTCACAAACCTCAATGTCACAAACCTCAGATGCACAAACCTCAGATGCACAAACTGCTAAGAAAATGAAAATTTAGATAGAGTTTTGTTTCCTAAAGATGTAATAAACCGCAGAAAACTTGTAACACCTGTATGTAACAAACCTCAAACACAAACCGCAGACACAAACCGCAGACACAAACCGTAGACACAAACCTCAGACACATACCATAGTCTTCAAACACAAACCGCAGTCTTCAAACTTTTCTGGAAACCAACTTTTAAATCACTTAAAAACCATTTTTTGAACGTTTTTTATCCAAATATTTTGTACAACTAACTAAATCTAGGCTAGATACATCTTAAAAACACAAACTTTAATGTTTTTAAACACAAAAATTTTTAGTCTTTAAAAAACATACGAACTAGATTTTGATCATATAAAACATAGATTTTGATCTAAAAAAACGCATACAAATCACTAAACACTCCTACGATCTTGATACCACATGTTAGCCTATACCTTTCACATTCATTAAACATACAAAAATCACAAGAATCTTAGAGAGAGAAAGAGCAAGAGAGAGAAAGAGTAAAAGGAAAAATGGAAGGCTTTCATTAGCTAGGGAAAATGAGAACCAACACCCTCCTAACATGCTAGGAGGGTTGTATATATACTACAAAGAGTGTGGACTCCTTTTTGGGTCGGTTTAGACTTTCTTTGGGTTGAAGCTAATACCAATAGGCTTAAAGCCTAACACTTAGGCCCAATTAGCTTAAATGAATTCTTGTAAACTACGTTTTCTTATACAAGGCTCGGGAATGATAATGACCATCACTTTACATAATAAAACGGCTAACATAAACCACATACTAATGAGTTATCAAGTCTAGTAACATTTATCGGATGAAGATAAATATACTAGACTGTGGGGAGAGATGATGACATATAGTACTTATACGGACTTCCTAGCCCGGGTCAGACTCAAGATAAGAGGACATTCCCGGAGCACTAGCACAGGACGCTACCGGAGTTAATATAGATCTAGAAAGTCCAGCAAACCCGCAACAATAGTAACGCCAGTCCGGGACCAAACCTGTGCCACAGCCGCAAATTCTAAAGCCCAAACATGTTCGCGAACTATTATCTGACAAAGGAATCCTGTGACTTAGCTAAATGAAGCAAGGAGCGTTGTTTGGGGATCACAAAAGAGAACACCAACATATCAAATACAAATAAGAGGCAATAACATGCTACCCAAGAGTGCTAAATCCCAAAGCATGACGTAGTCAATGACATTGACTTCACGACAATCACCGTATTACCCATCGTTCCATAGGGTGCACCCTGTTGGTTTTTGCTCATGTCATACGGATATTTATATGTCTAGGAATACGTGAGCCTACGGGGTCACACACGCTATACATTTAGGTATCATTCTATTAATGTTAATAATAATATAATTATATATTTATTATTTATATTAATATATGATTCGGATGAACACTAACAGTCGTGAATTAGTTTGTTAGATGTAACTAACTAATAAGGCTTTTTAATTAATGGGTAATTAATTGTAATTAACCATAATAATTGGAAAAGTCAAAAAGTCAATCCCAAGGGGGTGGGGGACTTGTTCGACCGGTCTAAAGGACCCAAGGGGTTGGATTGGGCTTTTGAGCTATCTTTTCCTACAAGATATGTTTTTAGGTAAACCCTAAATCTATCCTTATATAAGGAGGATCATAGAGCTCATTATTCTCATCTCTCTCTCTCTTTTGGTGCAATCGAAACAAACAACCCTTTAGGGTTTTTCAGTTTCAATTATTCTTGTGTTCACATATTCGTTGGTCAAGAACTAGCATTCGGGTGATACTGTTTGACGTGTAGTGTATGAACCGCGTGGAGGTTACTTACTTTAGTAGCTTTGAGTAGTTCTTGGTAAGCACGTTTATTACACACGTGCGTGTACTCAAAGAAGCTTGCGTTCGTCACTAGCTTGATTGCTATCGGTATGTTTCTTTATTTATGTTTTTATGTGTTAATTATTTATGCTATATGAATTATATCCGATGCGTAGCTCGTAGAATATTCTTGTAATATTAGGGTTAATGATTAACCAATTCTAACACAACCCATCTCGTGACCCCAACAACCGACAGCGTGATGCGGTCGTCGTTAGACTTCAACAAAAAGTTTTACAACTCCCTAGGCAGAGCACCTAATCGATATAGTAGTAGTATAGGCAAGGCTCGAGGGGTTGTTATCGTTCACTCGAGGAATAGGTTGGGAAGGCTTGATCACGGTCTAACAGAATTCTAAGGGTTGAGGGAAGATTATTTTTGTGTTTTTATGTTTTATGAAAGCATGTAAAATTATATATTGGAGAGGTGGTTGGTTTTAGCTATTAAACAAAATATAAACTAAACTAGTGGTGATAGCAATATAATAAAAGACTGGGTTTATTTAATCATGTATTACTCCCTAGATTGCTTCTCCTAGTGTTGTTGCTTTGTCACACACACTTGGTGATGATCTGTGTAATTATTTCCTAAGTCATGAACGAATTACACTGTATCCGCCCTCAACTTAGCGTTCGTCTTTTAGAGCAACGCACAAGCAAGGTAGTATGAAGACCTTAATTACAGGCCTTCGGGTACACTCTTAGTGCTTGAGAAATTTATTAAAGAGGATCAACCATTTTAGGGGGCAAGGTAGTGAAGATTATTACCTGGATGGTCCTTTTCTACCAACCATGTTTCCCTAGCCCTATCATCGCGATACAGACAAAAGCTGGTTTTCTATGGCCTAAACATGCACTTCCATCATCAAGAAAAGCAAACACCACTCAGATTACATTCTAGGTTATACTATCATAAATAAACACAATAGCGATATAATGCTGTGTTAAAAAGATTTTAGATATTATATAAAAGAATAAATAGGAGTGTGAAAAGATAAAATAATAAATTACTATCTAAACGAAAGAGATGTGATCATGGCAAAATAACGAAAAGATTATATAAGTTAAATAAAAAGGATTTAAAAATTAGGCTTAGCCTAGCATGTTATAAAGCAAGAACATACGATGAATCAAACAACACACTAGACAAATTGAATGATTAAATAAAACTTACTTGATTAAAACATGTGTTGAAGGAAGTATAATAGGGTTTTTAGGCCCTAAATTCGTCCCTAACAGCTACTAAACGAACTAGGATTTGTACCCTCTTTTTATTCTAAAGTTACACACTCAAAACCCTAAATTTGGGTTTGTATATATAGGAAAATCGTTGTGACGGCGTCGCGTTTTAATCGTGACGCCGTCATGAAAGAGAATATTCTAGATAATGGGCTGGGTCGTGTGCTCTGACGCCGTCTTGGAATCTCGTGACACCGTCTTGATCATTGTTGTGATGGTGTCATGTTTTATTTGTGACGCCGTCTCTAGCCACTATAGAGAAATTCTTGAGCAATGTTGGTGTAGGTTCGTAGTCTTGTTCGTTTCTTCTCCAAATGAGCCCAAGTTACGTGTATTTCCTCTAAATGCCTTCCAAATGCAAAATACCTAAAAATGAATGATTAAGTACCTATTTTGGGCATAAACACACGATTTAGGTGGTTAAACGACCCTGAAAAAGTGCATAAAATGACACCTCATTAAATACCCCTACACTTGGGGTTTGCTTGTTCTCAAGCAAATGGGCTTTTCTACCTAGACAATAACAATATGAGGGGTCATTTTACCTACTCTTTAAAAGTATTTTTCAACACAACCTTTTAGACCACGTAATTAAAAGCACGGAAAGTATACACTAGCACCTCACATAAGTGTTTGGGATTCTCTCTTTCACTCGGGTGTATAATAAATTATAACATAAGGGGGAAATAGAAAATCAACACTCATTACCTGTCATAGCATATAAATTACCATAGGCCTGGTAAAAGATCAAACCTCCACTGCTAGGTGCAAGCATTATTCATTACTATCTAAGAGGTCTTTTAAAGGGTTGTGGGGTGTAGGTGTAAGATAACATATAATGGAAACGGAAACGGAAACGGATGGGATACATTTGGGAGGCTTTGGGTGAATTTTGAGTGGAAGGGTTAGCTAATTATTTACATGAATACACGCTGGTTTAGTTGCTAAGCCAAGACTCGGACGAAGATATACAAACTCTACACAACTTTACATCAATCTCTTTCTTTTTCTTTTCTCATTTTTTAATAACATAAAACATCACATGGGGTTTATAATATGTACCCCTACACTTGTGCTTTTACATGCTCGATGTTTACAATCTAACCTTGGTTTAAAAATGCGTTTTGCGATCCAATGAGCTATAGGTCCTAAAGGTCATTGCGTGATGTGAACGCAAGCGCAATTTAGACGTGATGCGTTTAGTAGAAAAAAAGTACAAAAAATATTTATACGTAGTATATTCCACCAAGTATTAAGTAAATGCAATAAACTTACAAATCAAGCTACTAGCATATTGAATTTTGACAAATAATCCATTTTTATAACAAATAAATCGAAATCAAAGCTTTACATAAAACACTTAGCAAAACACAAGATACTATATTTTCACTATTGTGTTTGTTTTTTACGTCTTTTAACTAGTTGTATCTTTAAACGGCCATTAAAACATGTAGGTATCTTTTATATGGTTTAATTTTGACTAAAATGACCCAAATTCTAGATTGTGACAATTGCGACCTTTGCTGCATTACACAAATGCGGTAAATTGCGGTATAATGCGAATGAAATATGGGATGGCCTTGCATTAGGCATCCTGATGCGAAGTTTTAAATGCAATGCAATGATACGTGCAATTTGCGCAATGATGCACGCATTTTTAAACCAAGAATCTAACTATTGACCCGATTTGAGGTGGATCAAAATAACATAGAGATCATTTGACAAACATATGGGGGTATTAACTTAACTCTTCTTCCCCATTCTTCCGCAAAATAAATACTACCATGAATCCTAATTGTCCCAAAACAGTATTTACAAGGACAAGGACTTAGCAACCATTCAAATAATCATAATAATGTACTAAAAGCGAGTACATAAAAGATAGGCTAAGGCTTTTTAGGTGTAACAATTAGTTTAAGGGTGTCAATGCTCTTCATTAATAGTCTGGCTTAACTAGAAAATTATAAGAACCGTGAAAAAGGATAGGCTCGGAGGGTTGTACTA